>JAQIYA010001189.1:0-14097 GCA_034699355.1 Microtritia minima | reverse complement strand
TTGAAAAAATGATTCATATATAGCCCGCACCCCATGAATAGCCCGCACAACATAACTTTTAAAAAAATTCACTTTTTCCTCATATAGCCCGCGGGCTATATTCGTAAATTTAGGGTATTAGTACTTAAGTGTACTGATTGTATAAGCTTGTAATAAATAATTTATTTTTTAATTTTTTATGTTTCCCGCAATGATCAGGTAATTCTTGTGCAATCAACAACTCTATTCGATAATGACTGATTGATAAATTGTATGCACAAATTTTGACACCAATATTACAAAGTCAAGAGATATTAAATATAAACTTGTCAACAACACGCTATAATTAACTCTTAACATTATTAATATACACGCTATGAGTATAATTGATTTTATACTCTGTACTAAAAATACTACAACTAAGAATCAATATTATTCTGTATTTTGTTAGAAGAGTAGCAAAAAAAAGTGCTAACATGTGTTTGTAACGTCTATTTAAATGATTTAAAAATAAAATTTAAAATCTATAAAGTAAACAATGCAGCGATGCTTTATTATTATTATTTACATAGCAGTCTATCTTTACTTTTGGTGTTTTAGATAGAGACCAAAAATAAGTTACTTGTATCGAATATAAACAGTAAATCAATGCAACTTAACTCGTGAACGAGTCAAGTATTTAATGTTATTTCTAATAATATCTAACATTTTTTGATGTTATCGCGAATAGACCGTAATCTGTGTTTCTATTTTCACTCTCTTTTGAGACCAGCCATCAGTTGTGCATGTAATATATTTGATGGTTAGTGGCATTATAGTCAAAATTGTTGGCATAACAAAAAAATGATTAGAAAAAAACTGCATAAAAATTCCATTTCACTCTTGTTTATGAATGACATCATTGAATTTGACTTTTTTGGCATTTACTTCACTTCAACTTTTTAATGTAACAGAAAATTCAAAGAAGAAAAATAAAGTTATTTTCTCTTTTTTAAAATTTTCCTTTTAATATTTAACAGTAAATGAATGTAACATCATTTTAAAATATAAAGAATTTAATTAATTATATAACGTAAAACTTACTAAAAATTAAATTAAGTAAAGAAACTTTTTATCTCTAAGGACTAATACTTAACACTATACATGTATTTAAAGCGGTCTATGCTTTCAAATGAGAAGAACATCGAGAAAACATTTATCGAAATAAGTCCACTGATGTGAACTAAAATACTTATCTCTGCTATTTTTGGTATTTTGCTTTTTGTAAGTATAAGAGCAAACCTCAATTCTCAATAGCAAACGCAAAAAAAGAAAAATGATTTATAAATGAAGATCAAAAATGATACTATAACACAACATATACGCCACTTTATATACTGTATAAGTAATAGCGGTTTCTTAACATTAAAGTTAGTTTATAAACTAACAAATAAATGTTATTCCACTTTCAATTCTCATATAATTTATATCAAGAATAAAGCATACATAGAGTTTTAAACTCGAAACCCAGCTTTAGTACGCTTTCGTCTTATGAGTTCGAGCTTCATATGCTCATCATAGACAAGTGATCTCATGCTTACCTTATTTGCCTTAATCTGAAAATAATGAACAAGTTAACTATGAAGCGGTAAACATTATTGAATTCCTTTCCATATAACTTATTATTATTAAATAATTGTTAAATTTAATGTTCAACAGAAATCAAAATAGATATTAATTAAATAAAATGATGAGCTTAGAGATAGTAAATGTAGTTATTTATAACGTCTTTATTAAGATTTTATTGTATAAAACGTCAATTAAATATTAACTAAAATAAAAATTTTCCTCAAAAATTAAATCTTAAAATGATGCGATCGATTGTTGAAATTTACTTATATTAGTGGAATTTAATATCTAATGCATTTCAAATATGCTTTTGAAATTCTTTATATGCCTGTAACTTGTGTTTTGACAAATCAGATTTACGAGATGATTATTTAGTTAAAAATAGATTAACAGTTAATTTTTATGCTTTAATTTCATATGTTTATAATTTCATATGTTGAAAGCTTTGATCAAAATCTCTTATGTGTTTCATAAGTAACTTAAGTGAGTTTTACTTATTTTAAAAATTCAAAATATAATTTTACAATAAGCTTAGAGCCCAACTCACCAAAGCTTGTAAATATTGATACAAAGCCAGCTTTAAGATAAAGAATTATAACTATACATTTTGGAGTGTCTGTATACATATGTGATATATATGTACATTATTAAAATCGATTTATTTTAATCTCAATATTTCAGAAATAATTTAATCAATAAACAGAATCTTGTCTTTAAAAATATGGCTATATTAAAATTCACAATTTTTAACAATTTCTTAATGAAGCTGCTTATAAATTAAATGTATAAATAGCGATAGCGAGTATTCCGATTTTTATTATGACCGATATTCAAATACCTAATACTAAAATGTTTATGAGAATATCTTAAATTAAAAATCTTTAATCAAAAAATTGTAAAGAATTCCTAATTTGATATAAGTGTAAAATAAATCGAATTCAAATTCGGTGATAAATACCAGGTCTGACACAACTCCATCCGCACTGTCCATCGCAGAGACATCGCTTGCGTGAAGAAATACAGTCGGCGTCGGTCTTACATTTTCGTAGGCATTGTCGGCCACGAGCGGCCGCTTCCTCGCGATTTCGCGGACAGAGAGCGTCGTCATCGCCGGAGTCATTGCCTTCATCTGTGTTAGAAAGCAAAGAAAAACGTTTTCAGTCGAAATCATTTGACATACTTTACCTTTATTTTTCAATCAAAATTCCACACATTCTGCGCACACTTTTATATTACAACTCTTAAAGTTTGGCGTCAAATCTAGTCTCCGAAAGACGTTACCTGCGAGGCATCACACTCTTATCGGTAAACAATTTTTTTTATTGAAATGGCTTTTTAACAAATCTGTTTCTCGACGGCCCGTTAATACGTATTATTGAGAACGTCTTTTGTCACTTTCATCAATCTTGAGCCCAATATTTTCCACACCTCAAGTATTCCTTATTGTGTAAAGTTTAAAATTGAAATATTTGTAAATACTTGAATGTTGATGGAAATAGTGTCGAAAGCTCGATACATTCACTCGCTATTCAATAGCAAATAATGCTCTTAATA
This sequence comes from Microtritia minima, assembly GCA_034699355.1. NCBI lineage: Eukaryota > Metazoa > Arthropoda > Arachnida > Sarcoptiformes > Euphthiracaridae > Microtritia > Microtritia minima. The sequence goes on along the minus strand of JAQIYA010001189.1, from coordinate 10,956 downwards.
TTATAATAAATTATGGCATAAAATTTGCTAACATTTTTATATTCAAAAAATGCAGCAAAAATGTTACATAAGAATAGCTTTGTTGTTATATTAGTTTGTGTCATCAATTTAGATATAAAAATCAATTTTTGAGCGTTTTTAGTTGTTATCGATTAATTTTTTAAAATGCTTTGCTTTTAAATATAAACTATCATTAAAGTTTTTGTCAGGACTTTTTTATACTTTATTATTTAATAATATTTGTTTGACATGAAAAAGTAATCAATACTGGAAAATATGCATTCGGTATTTGGTTATTGAATGTGAATATATCGCAAATGGAAACTTATCAAAGCTATTCAGCATTTATTACAAATTATAATTTGCATTTTAGTTCGAAACTGTAAATATATGTTTACATTAAGAAATTTTAACTTTGTTCAAAAATGTTAGCACATATATTAATTATTATTCATTTTGATGCTAATTTTTTATTTTTAAAAAAGCTTATAAATAAAACAAATAATATCATGAATGCATTTTATTACGATAAATAGTTTCTCAAATAACTGAAATTAACTCTTGTTTGTGGCATACAAACAGATTTTTGCTTTTGAGTGTGTTTGTGACTTCATCGTATTCAATATTCATATTCAGATATTATATATTGACTATAGAATTATAAATTTTAAAATCTAATAATGATTTTATACATTATTTCATTATAATTAATATTTACGATTCTAGTTTTATTAAACCGATCGCACCATATAAACCTAACTAACCTGTAATTAAAATCAAAGTTAATAAACTCGATACAATTAATACAATTGGCTTAAATCCTTTATAACAAAATATGTTGACCGACTTCATACTCTAAAAAGCAAATCAAAAATTTATGTTTATAAAATAAACAGTCTCTTATGAAGATATTTAGAGACAGACAGAAAAAATTGAATTTCCAAATGTAATTTGTCATAAATATAGCACATCAAACAAAGTAGAGTTGAAATATTAAGCTATTACACAAAATCAAATAACATCATAGATAACTTAGAAGAAGAAAAGTCAAATTCTTACTATTGTAAGCGTCAAAATAAATTGATAACTGATTGATTTGCTTGCGCTATAAAATGACATTTTGCTATATAGAGAAAATCACAAACAAAATCACTAAAACTTTTTTCCTGAGATAAGCTTTGTTGCTGAAGGGTTTTTTGACTGATTTACTATTTCAGTGACCGAAAACTACAAAAACAAAATATTATAAAATAGAATGAATGCATTTTGTTTAGAGTTAAAACCACTTTTAGGCTTTAGATTAGTGTTTGGGAGTTATTGTGGAAAATAATAAATTTGGGCAAAGCTGTCACACGAATTGGCACTTCAGAAAGTCAAAAGCAACTTTAAAATACGTGACAACTTAATTAAAATATGACACAATGCAAATATAAACACACACAGCAATAAACCTTTATATATTTTATTTTTACTCAAAATTTCTTAGTTCGCGCAATACATATATAAAATGTATTGCAGAGTTTGTAAAAATTTTCGCCGCTTTAATAATAAAGTTTGGTGATTATGCCTCAGTTATTCGTACCGGTAGTTAGAATTCACCATATCGTGGCTTAAAGTGAGATATTAGCGCTAATGTAGTTGATAGTCAACACACGCGTAATTTTGTAATTTCATACTGTTTTTGTTATTTATTAATATCTAAAGTAGGAAATGAACAAAACCCTAACGCCGAGCAATTTTAAAGTAAATTAAAAACTATATTTACTATATTTTTTCAATTTCAAACTATATCTCGTCTGCTTTAAGTTAGGTTTATCTTACATCAGTTTTGTTATCAAAGCCATGTTAAACTTGAGCGCAACTTTATATTTTTAAAGATTAAGTTGTCATATAATAAATATTGAAATTTCTTCTAAAGATGAGTTCATACTGAAAAAATTGTTATAAATAGATTTTTCTAACAATTGCCGCTAATTTGCATAATATTGAAAATCGCATTCTGTTGCGCTCTTCTGTCTCGCATTAAGTAGTGCTTCAATAAGATTATTATCTTTTTTTGTGAGAATACTGTTTTTAATGAGTAAATTTCAAATATAAAATTATTTTTTCAGATCCAGCAAAATATAAATGAATGAATCGGAGTTAAATAAATTAGCATCACTTCATTTTATTTTATCGGTAAACTTTAAAAACTTTTTCGGTTTGATTATTAAATAAATTTATATAGTAAAATAAACTATATATATATATATATCAAAACATATAAATCAAAATACAATTTTTAAAAAGATAAAATCATTAATAGCTATAAAAACTAAATAAGCATAAAATCATAAAAAAGTTTATTGTTATTAATAAAAATAACAATGTCATGAAATAGATAGTGTCGCGCAGATATACTATATATGTAGAAGTTATAATAAATCAAAGTTTCGCATCCAAGTCTATAAAAGTTATTACGCCAGAGCAGCACAATATACACAAGAAGAAAGAAAATAGTTAGAAGAGGACAAACTTGACAAGTATTTCAATGCCTCGCTCTACACATTTCAGCGATAATAAGGCGAATTATTTCCGAGAGATGAGTTGGTTTAGTGCAGTCGAAGTACAAGATTTTTAAGTGAAATCACATTTTGGACTCATCACAGTTAGCCTAACTTTTGAGCAAATACTTTGTTTGAGTATTAGACTTTGATTGAGACAAATCTAGTTAAAAGTGAATCAAAAATATGAAAATTAATACAAACTATTAAGTGTTTTGGGATTAGATCTCGCGCATGCCATGATAAATAATCCTTTATAATTAATGGTAAATTTATCTATTAAATTTTACATGTTTAGTAAATTTTATTCAATATAAATCAAAAAATAATATCCTTTTAATTGGAGAAATAATAATTGCACATTTTAAGACACATATTAGTAATAAGTAATTACGGTATGATTTAATAACATTTAACATTTAAGAAGAAATTAATTTCAAAATAAATTATTTATAATTCAGAATATCTATAATTACCCGTAAGTTCTTTTAGATAAGACGATTCGGAGTATAAGTCGAAGCAAACAAAATCGCATTAAAAGTAAAAGAAAAATGTTTCAATAGATAAGACGAACTCGTGTATAACACGAAGTTTAGAAAATTCTTACTCTTGCCGTATGCGTTATTTAAGAAACATATTTATGGTATTCTACACACGCTATGATCACACGTGCATTACTTTAATGATCATTTACTCAATTTATTTTAATTGTTATAAAAATACCAAAAACTCGCAAATCATATCCGAACCTTAAGAAACTCGAAATTATTGCATATGAGGAATATTTTAAGAAAATTTCACTGATTTATTACAAAATTTCAATATTAAATCTGATGAGAATTTGATTGGTTTGATTGAAATATGAAAACTACTAAAATTTCTTGATTTGGATATTCTTAACAAAAAATAAAATTTTCATTGTATAAGGCGGTATCGTGTATAAGACGAAAATAAATATTTTTTTCAAAAAATTAACTTTTCATTAGATAAGATCGTCTTATCTAAAAGAACTTAAGGGTAATTGAAATATCAATGCAAATAAATTTATAAATATGTCGATTTTTGTGAATCTATGCCCTATAAAATATTTATTATTATTTTAAAATAATAATTTTATTGTTTATGTAACTGTGATAACCATCTTTTCATAAAGTCAGACAAGTGGCAAACAAAATGCTATCAATTTTGGTGTACTTAATAATGTTCTTTTAGCTAGACGTGAAAACTAGAATGAGTTAACAAATGTGTTTATATGATATACACAGCATAATGAATTGTTTTAAAGAGATATTTTATGACTTTAAATATCAAAATTTTTATCGCAACTTTTAAAAGCGCGACCGAAAAGAAAGCTCACAAAAGACTTATTTGTATTTAATTATAAAGTATATTCATTATCATCTACTTTTAATGATGACGAAAATAAAAATTTTTAATAATTTAATATTAAAATTTAGTTTACATAAAAACATAACTTATATGAAAAACTTAGTGATAGTCTTAAAATATTTCTAATTGTAAACTATTTTTACCGAATTAATTGAATAAATTAAAATTTAAATTAAAATTTGCTTTATTCGTTACTCGCTCTTCTAACTCTTCAAAGTATCAAAAGAATCTCAAAAATAGACATTCCTTTCCTTTTTCATTACAGAACGCAAGTATTGTATTGCATATGTAATGCTAAATATGAGCTGATAAAATAAGATAATTAAAACTTACGCGATGACTGCATCGAATTACTTTCTAATAAGAATAACTCTTGTTAAACACAAATTCGTCAAAAAAAACAAATGTATTTTCAATAAAATTATTTTACTGAAATTTAATATGAAAATGATCTAAATTAATATATTAAGATGAATAATTAATTTAAACCAATGCTAAAGTTAGTGTTCAATCATTTCAAAATCAATATTTAAGTTAATTTTAATTACAAAATTTAGAAACTCTTAAATTGATTTCTTTAAGCAAAAATCCAATAAATTATAGCTTGAAAGTTAAAAACCAATTTATTATCTATTACTCAACAAACTAGTGTATCATTAGCTGTTAAGCGGAAAACAGCGCTCACGACGAGAGAATAGAATTTGCTTTAATTGAGCAAACATTTCAAATGAAAAGAATAATTAAATACATTGAATAAACTAGACTTTTAAAAAAACTAAAATTAGGCTCATTCAATATTTTACACTGGCGTTCACGCTTTTTGCAAATCGAAAGATAATTAATAAAACGGAGAGCGGTGTGTATAAGTGAGAGAGTTTGCAGTTTCAGTGAGTTTGTTGGCAGCGATGCTTTTCGTGTTTGATGGTAGACTGTAGAAGAGTGTGGATGAGTGTGTTGAGTGTGCAATTGAATTGAACTGACTCGCTATGCACCTCATCTGAACGCGTTATATATGATGGCGAGCGCGAGCCACGCATCGCTGGCACTCCTTTCACTCCATTCAATTGCTAAATTAATTGCCACTTGTTATCAGAGCCCCAAATCGCTGCGAGTCTGATATCGAGCCTAAATTATGCTTTATTAATAAAATATTCAATATTAGTATTTCGCACATTTTCCTCTATTTTGAGGCTCGTGTTTCCCTTTTTCATACTTTGATTAGGTTAGCTTTTGAAGGCGAGATTTGCAGCTCCCTGTGGAGTATTTCCATTCATCTATTATAATGCAATATATGCTCAACACTAAACTCTACTTTAAAACCATTTTTGTTGGCCGACTGTTATTCGTTTGATAAGAAACAAATTATAGATTTTGCAAATTATGGTTAACTGGAAGTAAGAAAATAATAATATTCACTTTAATAACTCATTATGTTCTTAATAAATATTAGATAGCAATCGCCAATAATAAAGCCGTCGCTAATGCAGTGTTATTATGATATGATGTATTTAACACACGAGCGAACATCATTTACACCACCATTTGTTGGCCAATTAATTCCAGGCCTCGCTTCGTGCGCTAAACTTATTAAAAACTTTCAAAGTATAGGCATAGCACGCCATTTATCTATAGTGCCTAACTTTTATATCTATTCAATTGATTTTTTTATGTATTCAGTCTGCGTTGCCATTGTTCGACACGAGCTTTCGGTTGTTTTACTTTTAAAGATAAGCGACACAAGTTTTTTTTGTTGGCCAAAGTTAATAAGAGCTGGCATTGTGGACATTCCATATGAGGAATAATGCGATTTCAATTGTGACTGTTTGGGTCTGCCTTTTGCGCTCAATTGAATCGATACGTATTACTTTCGCTAATACGCATAAATGGAAATATTGCAAATATTGTTATACAGCTTATTATACTTTTAGTATCACTTCCACGAGAAAATAAGAACAAATAATTCCTTTTCATCTTTAAAAAAGTTAAGCATTAGTTTTAATATCTATATAAGTATATCAAAAATTGTACTTTAAGTATGTCAATAAAATGAATTTGAGAAAAGCTTATTTTACGAAACTAATCTCATTTAACAAAAAAATATGTTTATCGATAAAAAAAAGTTTTAAATGCATCCAACTTTGAAAACATTTGCAAAGAAAAAATTGTTTAAACAAAAAGCTGACAAATTATCATAATTTGGATATTATTCTCGTATTTGCAGGCACTTATGATATTCCGATTATTTTGGTTTTTTGGCATAAATGCCGAACACATTGCGAGACACACTCTTCACCACAAGAATGATCTTATTTGAGCGAATTTCAATTCTCGTGTCAACAAATGTCCATTATGTTAATACAAGCATGTCTTTTATGGTGAATATCAGTGTGAATGCAAAATAAGTAATAACACAGTGAAAAAGCGATTGATATGATAGCACACCGCAGATCATCTTTTGCAAGACTCGACATTAGAGATCGCATTTTAGATATACTCAATAATACGACTCACTTTTGATAATATGCCACCCTTTTTAATAATGTAAAAACAAAAATAAAAACTAAAATAGGTTTTTGACTTTTGGAGGAAATAACATAATACTTGAAAATACATGAAAAATTCATATCAATGCCTCGAAGTGAGAAGTATTTGTTTTTGAAAGCTTTATTACAATCTGAGTTTTATAAACATTTTTATGTTATCTTTGAAATTTTATATAAATGTTATAATAGAAAATATAATCTATAAGGAAAACAAATGATAAAGAAAATACTGGTAAGTATTAAAGTTAAGTTTTAGAATATGATAGAATTTTTGAATGGATAAAACTAGTTTTTTATTTTCAATGATGTATAATTTTAAAAGTTTGATCAAAATGGCTTATTTTTAAACATTAAAATGTAAAAATTGTGGCAAAATAGGAGACAAAATTGTGAAGCAATTTCTCATCGATAGAGATTTAAAAATATCTTCTAAGGAATAATCAATAATATTGACTATTTATAAGTTAATTTTTAATTTCATATTTGTAATCATAATGACAAAATAAAATTTCTTTTAATATAATAAACTATATTAAATATTTTCTGTTAAGTTATATTATTATTTTATAGAAAAATTATTAAATATTAAACTATATTTAAAACACATGATTTGGCAAAAATTTACTAAATTTGTAATATTGTAATACTATAATTACTACATATATTGTTTTTTAAAGATTTTAATTTTAACTTAATACTAAAGTGTATAAAATTATTTAGTGAGGATAGTGGTAGTATTCTATAAAAATTTTTATTTTCACTAATTTCTCATAGATTATTATTAGCATTAAATGTCATTAATTCACATTTCAAATATAGCCACATAACTAAAATCTATTTAACATTTATAAATAGAAAAATCCCAAATTTTTTACTGTTAGATATTCAGTATTGTATATTAAAAAGAACAGAAATAGTTTTATCACTTTTATCAGTTTAAATTTAAATCAAAGTGTATAAAAATATATCTAATAAATTATAAATAAATTGTAATATTTTTAACTAAAATTTTTATTTAAAATAAATTCTACCCAAATAAAGTATTTACAAATTATTCACAGGAAATTTAATTGAATATAAGTTATGATTTTCAATACATGTATTATTATATGAAGTACGAGAATTGTAATCTGTTTCAACAAACGGCTTCCTTAACCGCAGATTCCCCTCATTCGACTCAGACATGATTTTTAATTCAACGACACACTACATGATCAGCCTCTTAATGGCCCCACCCCTTAGAGCCACCCACGCTCCTCAACCCGAGACCCCCTCATTCAACATCGTTAAGGCGAACTGATTTCGATGACATAACATCACATGAATTCTAACAATTTTTTCAGTGTCACCCGAACTGTTACTCCTCGTCACCTCCATTTTCGGCACTTATCAGACCTGATGGTCACAAAATATATGCGCCATTTGGTGGTACAACTGACAAGTTCTGAGTCCATAACGGAACAGACACATCATATTATATACATAAATTCAAATTTAGATTTTGTTTTAATTCATTTTGTTTTAAAAACTACAATAAAAGATGATTACAAAAACCTTAAATCTTGTCCATTATAGGCAAACTTTATGCTGTTAATCTTGAAATGCTTTTCATGCGTTATATTTAGAGACATGCAAAGCAGTGTTTGACTGGATATAACATGTTTGTGATAAAAACATAACCCTATCTGACCGAACATAAGAATTTGCAAAGCATTAGAATTTGCTCAACAAAAAGGTATATAAAGTTGTACTGTCTTTAAACTTATTAAAATATAAATTAGAAAAGACAAAAGCGGTTTTCATATAATTTTTAAATTTAATAATTATAAGGGAAAGTAATTATAAATTAAGTATTGATTAGTTTAATAATATGCTTCATATTAAAAACGAATGTTTAAAACTGTCTATTTGTATAAATAAGAAAATACATATTAATGATTTTTTACTATTAAATAAAACAAACATTTTTATAACAAACCATAATGTAATGTATTTTCATGATAATTCATTATAGTGAATGTTTCAGTATAGTGAACAAAATTTTTGGTGCCGAGAGAGTTCACTATACTAGGCTTTTACTGTATGTGAAAATATAAATATGTGAAATTATTTCCGATGTTTAATACCATCAAAGGTTAAGTGAAATCAGAAAGAATGAGAAATTACACAAATCGTAAAGTCAAATCGTAAAGGTGTCTCTGTATTATTTTCTAGCCTCCTCATCATGTATCTAAAATTACATAAATTTTTGCATTAAATTTAAACTTGATTTTAATAAAACATTTTCTTAAATTATGAATCTTTATTCAATAATTGATGCGTATTTATTTAATGATTATATTTAGTTAAACATTGTGTTTGTTTTTTATGTATAATAATCTGGAATGTTATTCAACTTTTTTCTTATAAATAATTATTTTTTAATCCAAGAAGAATTAAACATAGTCTTCTAACTTATTGCATGATGAGCTGCACTCTGTTAAGAGCTCTCAACAAGCATTTAATGCATGTATACTCTAGTCTTAAAACTTAGAATAAAGTACTAAGACGTAGCTTAATATGTTTTATATGCTTAAACTAAATTAAATATAATTGACTGAAGCAGTTGCTTACATAACTTAATTTTAGTTCATAATATAAGTTAATAGTTTATTTAGCATTATAAAAGTTATATCAATGATTTTTGATATCATAAAGCAATTTATTATTTGATCTAAAATAACATCTTTTACTTTGCATTAAACATGTGCTAAAAACTCATAAAATATCATTTCTAAACAAATTTTGAGAAAATATTGAATTAGAAAAAAAATTAAAATTAAATAATATAAATGTAGTTAAAATACGTTTTAGAATAAAAAGTGTCAATACATTCAATTTTATATTAAAGTGTTGCTTTTCTAATTTGAAAAAGTAATCAAAAATAGATGGTTTCAATTTAGAAAAATGCATTCAAAATCGAGAGTACTCTGTACTGCAGTGAAAGAATAATTCGTGTTATGTGCGGCTCTGGTATAGGACTATTTTCATTTTCACATGCCGTGTCTGTCATATTACCATTTTTACCAATACTTTGTACCACTGATATGGGAGTGTCGCATATTTTTTTGCATCTCTCTTTGGTTGGTCTCAAACAATAATAAAACTTCTATAAGTTATATGCCATAATATATCATTATATTTGACTTATCATATGGTGTAAGAAAGAGGAGCGATAAATTAAGAAATATGAATAGTTTCACAAATAATTGAATGAATTATTAATGAGTATATATGAGATTCCATAGAAGGTGAATATTTTTTTTAAAAAACTTTGCAATACTTAATTTATTGTAGTCAAGAAAATTTTCACTTTGTAAATAATTTTCTTTTTAATAAAATAAATAAAATATTCTAAAAGCAAACATTTGAAATCTGCACAATTTTTATTTCTAAAAGTTTACAGAAAAAAATTCATTAAAATTCAACAAAAAGATAAAAGTAAAAAACCAGATCTATTCTGCTTAATCTTTATAATATTTGAAAGAATCTTTGAAATATGCATATTTGAAGATATGCGAGATAACTACTCTTCATAAGTTTTATGTTAAGTTAAGCAATTTTTGTATAGATATAATAATGGCATTAATATGATTCAGGAAATCAGAGTAATGTCAGAAAGTGGTATTTAGGGTGCAATAAAGAAACATTATATCAATTCGACTCAATTATTGTTTAAAGATTAGGTTTTATAAAGCATAGAATGCATAGATTTTCTTTTAAAAAAAACATTGCTTTTAAATTTATTAGATTTGTCTAAAAATATTATTTGTTTAAAATGTGGACGATATTAAAATCTAATACTGTTTTCAATTCAAGTTCTCACAAGTCTTACAGTATTTTAAGAAATAAAATACAAATTTAAAAATTATAACTAATAAATTAATCAATTAAAACCCCTTAAATAAAAATATCGTAATTTTATAAGTTTTTTTATAATCTACTTGTATATCTTTTATAAATATATACAAACATAAAAATTTATTTAATATTATAAATTATTTAATATTATATATATTATATATTATCATTATAAAGAGAAATTTATATCTATAAATTAATTCACAATATAGCTAAGACTTTGTTCATAAAAATATGTGAAATCACATGTTAATTATAATTCTTTAAACTAGTAAATGTAAAATCGACTAAAAATGCTTAAAAAGTCAGAATAAACAAACTTTTAAAATCTTTTAACAAGTTATATAGTTAACAACGTGAAATTATTTAAAATGATCAAATATTATCGATCAAACTTATATCAATCTAATTCAAAAGTTAATCCTAAAATTGTTTCAAACAATTTAAAACTCAATATAGAGTTGTCAATAAAGGTGACAATAAGTTAAACTAAACTAATTTAGCAAAAGTTTTTGATAGAAAACTTACCTTCAATTGTTGGCAATGGGATGTCATTGCAATTAGAAAGACTGATTGAGATG
>JAQIYA010001188.1:0-14107 GCA_034699355.1 Microtritia minima | reverse complement strand
TGAATACACGTACATGTATATTGTACTTTATAACGTGCTCTAACAATAGAACCATAGTGTTTATTATCAAATTATTTATCAATATTTAATTTTAAAGAATTTTATTAAAATTAATGAAAAATAAAAATCGTAATCTACTGTCCAAGTGTTCATCTAGTTTTACTGATTGATGGTTTCTAAATTCTGCTTCAAAACAAGATTTGCGTCATCATGAATACCAAATGTCAGACTGGTATTAGTATTAGTTTTATACGCTACATAAAAATATATTTTTAAATATCTTTAAATATTGATATTACAAAAAAGATATAATATTCGCATAAATATTTTAAATAAAACCAATACATAAATTTAATCATATTTGTTACAAAAAGAGCTGCTTTTAAATTCAAAATCCATGACCGGATAAAAACAATAGTTTAATAAATATCTGAAAAAGAAAATGTTAAATAATTTAATTTAAACATATTATTATAAATTAATTTTTATTAATTACTAGCTTTACACAGTGGTTTCGCCACTTAAACATATTTTTTTAAATTTCATGTTTAATTTTCTCTCTCTCTCTCTCTCTCTCTCTCTCTCTCTCTCTCGCTTTCTTTCTCTCGATCTTCATCTCTAGCTCTATATCTTTTATAAATTAACGTTTTAAATTATCATCTTCGTATAAATAGTCTTAAGTTTGCATATTTTTATTTTTATTTTAATTAGTTATAGACAAGATTTATGATAACAACAAAAAAATACTAAAATATTAATATAATATAAATTTATTATTATAATACCTAATTATTCAAACGCACATTTCTTATTTGTTAAATTCATTTCATAGACTTTAATGCAAAAAACAAATCAAAAGCCATGACTGGAATTAATTTCTAGTCTTAGTTGTAGCGAAAAAGTTAAAATTTTAAAATTAATCCATTAAATATTTATATAAAATGTTAAACTAATTATATATAAAAATTTGAATTTATATTTGTTTGCAAAAAAATATTTTATCTTCTCGTTTAGAGCCAGAATATAAAAAAAAATTTTATAACAACTTTGGTAAATAAAGAAGTTTATAATCAATATTTACTTCATCATTAAACTACGTGCTTACGATTTTCTCTTGAGAATCATATAATGTGTTTTTTGGTTAACAAGCAGTTGATGAACTTAAATATTTTGTAAATATATGGCATGAAATATTGCATTGCTATTGCATTACTATTTTCTGCATAATTATAATTTTTAATAAACTTTTTAATTATTATAATTAGATTAATTATGATTATTCTAATAAATTAATGCAATTTTTTGTAATAACTCATATTACAAATGCTGTTTTGAAAAGATTTTGATGAATTTGAAATGTGTCTCTGTATCTATCATTTCGATGATGTAATGATAATAATTAGTTACCGTATGCCTAAATTGAAAAATAAAATAAAGTTCAAATTAGATTGAATTAGTAAATAATTTTATTTAATTATTATATATTTTAATTTTGATTTTAAATTTTATTGTCAATTTAGCTCAATATCGATTTCACTTTTAAAATTATTATTATGATCATTGAAAAAATTATTTAAACTAATAATTCAAATCATATAAATTATGATAACTTTGTTTAAATAATGTAATTTTTCAACTAAAATAGTTGTCAAAATATAATTTATTCTATTATTCAGTTCAAGTAAAATTCATTTTGTTATTCGATTATTACAACGATTACGTCAACTTTAAAACATATAATGATTACATTTTGTAAATATCCGGCAATAATAATTATCAAAATTAATTGAAAACGCAATTACAACACATAGTGTTTAAAATTTTAACCGTAGCCGAGGGTTAATGTAAAACGTTAAACTTTTAATATTTAATACCTTGCTATCAAATCAATTAACCTCATCAGCTATTTTGAAAATATAACCGCTAAATATATATATTTATTAAACCTTTAATATTTTTGATAAGAAAATTTTTATTGCATAAATATAATTTAGAAAAATATCTAAAGGAGAGCAAAGCTATCTCGTCGGCAGAAATAATGACTGCAATAACTATAAAGCTATGTTTTATCTTCTAATAAAGACAGAAAAAGAGACGCCATTCAAAATAATTGCAATTATTGTGCACTCGATTGTACTACAATAGAACAATAATCGTAAATAAACAAAACTTCCTTATCTTAGTTAAAAGCGATATTTTAATTTATATTTTAATAACTAAATTCGAATATCTATAACTAATGTGGACTTTAAGATAATGATCAGACATTAATATGAAATCACTCACTTATATGAAGAATAATAAAATACAAAAAAACGCGATTTTATACAAATCAGACGCGAAGTATTAATTACTGTTCAAGTGTTTAATATAAGCGTCAATTAAAAAGTGTTTAACCATATATTGTAAATATTTGAATAAATTATGTTCAGCTCACAGGACAATACATGTGGTGAATATATTAAATTAGTGCTTCAGTACATTTTAACAGCTTTAACGGCTTTTTAAATAGTTTATAATCCAAGAACCCCTAAACCTCTATAACACCATCTCATTCGCCTCAATACATGATTCTGTGTTCACAGAATCATACCATCCATTGAAACCCTTTGACCCGCCCTCAACCCACTCAATCCCCTCATACCTCAACCCCCTCTTCCATCAACCCCCTAAACCTGAGATGGATTGTTCAAAAGCCTGAATATTAGGTAAAAAGTTAAGTGTATAGTTTGACTAGAAGTCCAGAAAAGACGAGACATACGCCTAAGTCGTAAATAAAATTTTATTTTGTGCTCTAAATTTATTTATTTAACAGATTGTTAAAATATAAAATAAATATTTTATATTAAATTTTATAACTCGGTTAAATTGAAAAATTAAAAGTATATTGTAATTATTATTAAAATTAAAATTTTTAAGCTTATTATTCAATAATAATTAATTAATGAAGTCATAATCTATTAGTGATTTTTAATATTCAAATTTAATTCACTCATTCGAAAATGAATAGAAAATTAGCACAATTCTAAAAGTAAAGCCAAACCAAGGCTTTTGACGCCACTTTCGACAGGAAATTCTTTATTATATTATCGGAAGTAAGTTGTCATCGACCTAAAGAAAAAATCTGGCAATTAATCTTTTTCTGCAAAGGGATAGCGATGCTAATAATAAAAGCTTTATAGTAAAACCTCGTAATGTTATATTAAGGTGAGATTAAACCACTATATAATTTCTATATATGCCATAGATATATATATAGATATATATATATATTTTTATGGCAACCATCCATCACTGAAAATAAGAGAAAAAATTGGAGTGCAATTTCAATTGCCAGCGAAGAAAAATCATTAAGAAATATATTTCTTCGCTAATCATTATAAAAAAAACATTGCATTAAATCGATTTGGGTTTCTGTAGGATAATAGTCACTTATTTTACGCGATGATGTTTTAGTTTGATATAAATAAGAGTAGTCACTGTTTATTATTATTATTATTATTACTAATACTGTATTATAATTTCGATATCAAGGAAGTAAAGACTAAGCATTATAGGAGTAAAAAAACAAATTATCGCCGAAGTAGAGAGAGAGAGAGCAACACTTACGGCACAACAGCTAAACCCAATCATGGTCTGCAAAAAAGAAGACGAACTGCGATATATCATTATTGATGGAACAAATTTATCGCAGCCGCTCATGGCTATGGCTATGGCTATGGCGATGGCGATGCTCTTACATTGGATACTGACTTGCGAACCAATTAATCAACGCTTTTCCCAAAGATATAAACACCTATTTTCGCTTTTTTGAGAATCAAACATAATATATTACGTTTAATTACATATTGTTTTTAGAAAAAAAATATAAAAATTTGTAGAGAACTTATCAATAAAGAAATTCTTGATTTATTTGACTTATTTGATTTGTTATATAAAGCTATAAATATATGGTGTAAAGAGTATGGACTAAAAGAAACAAGAATTATATATTATGAATAAATCTAATATATAATTAATATACTGTAATACAGTTCGTATACATTCAGAAAATGATACAATTCTTAATAATAAATTAACAAAAAAGCTTGAATTCAACAAATCATTCAAATAATAATAAGGTTTATATAGGATTGTAAGTATAAATAGTAAGCGATACAAACAGCGCTATCCAACGATTTAAAGAAAGCATTGCAATGCATTATTAATACGAAATATATTAACTGTATAGACTCTGAGTGCATCACTTACAGAACAGCTGGAAATAGCAGATGAAAAGATGATGACAATGAGGATAACTAATGTTCTCTATGTATGTTATAAGTGTAGCTCACTATGGGAGTCAGAATGTGGTGCATAAGTCATTCACTAGTTTATTAACATCGGATAAGTTGTTGATGAGATGCGAGTTTTAATGAATCATTCTCTCAAAAAACATTAGCTTCAGTGGGAGCCGAACGCTAACTAAGCTCTTATTTAAGGCCAGCGTTAATATCAACCATTAAAATAAAACAAAAACTCTATGATTGCAGATACGATTTATAAAAAATTTAATGTTTGCGAAAAATTTTCTTAAGATTTCTTTTATTTCTTGAGGCAATTAAAGCATAAAAATAATGTTTTATGCACTCAATTGTAATATTAAAGCATTTACTTTATTTCGGTATTATTTAAATTTAATGGAACTAACGTGTGATCAATTCTTAAATGATAAAAACATTAAATTATGTTTTCAGATTTATAAAGTTCGTTATTTGAAAACTTTAGGTATGAGCTTATTTAATGGTTAAATTAAAATTTCTTATGATGACACGTAATTCAAAGCAATTTATATGTCTCAAACCTCCAATAGAGTGATCAAAACAAATTTTCTAAAATAGCGGCAATTTTTTTAAAAATTGCCTAAAAAGAGGGACTTTTTCGGTGCACTTAATATTTTTATTACTCTACAGTTTTTATCGGAAGGCTTCATAGTTCCAGTTTAAAACTAGTCGGGAGACAGAGATAAAAAAATCTGGATTGTCGCGTGCAAATCGGGACGTTTGGTCACTAAATCCTCGAACTGTTAAATGAATACAGTCGTTAGAATCCATTAAACTGAAAAGTTCATTTAATAGAATTATATAATAAATGTTATTTCGCAGATTTAAAGATAAATTTCTAAAATATACAGTATAATGCAATTTTAAAAATTTAAAAAGTAATTGGTTTACAAAATCAATTGCTAAAATCCCAATGAAACAGTTGACCAGAAGAAGTGTTCGCAATAAAAACATATAAAACTTTGGATATCTAATTCCCAATAGTCTACCGACAATTTAGATAACTATCAATAAACACAAAAAAACATAAAGAAGTGCACACATTTAAGAAAAAGGCTAAAGAGGCTCACATTTATAATGACATTAGTGTGATATCAATCACGATCTATTTTCTTGAAATACACAATAATAACTACCAGAAGTGTTACCGACTTATTGTAAAACTTAGATAAAAGTAAAATATTGCAGACTAGTTTAGAATTACCTAAAATAAAATAAATTGAAATAAAAATTAAATTTATAACTAATTTAAACTAAATTGAAATTAATAAGACTGTGTGTTTAAAATTGTAAATCGTGTAAATAATGAGTTAAGTGAAAAGTGCACATTTAAATTATTCACAATTTCAAACTAAAGCATAAATAATTTTAAAGTTATTTCGAATGTTCAGTTTGAGTTCCATTCAATACTCCACAACATTCAACTGAATTGACTTTTCCGAGTGTTGGCTAATTTATGATGACAGCCAATACGTAGGTGTGAGCAATAATACAAGTGGTTTAAAATAAAATGTATATATAATTGAAAGAAAACTTTCATTTAAACATTTCAAAATTACCTTTTATTTTAAGTCAAGAATTGATTTATCATCAAATATTAAAGTTTGCGAAAGAATTGGTGATATTCAAGGATTTCAAAATCAATGTCGATTTTTTGACATTTAAAAAATTTTATATAAAGAACCAAATTTTTGTTAGGTTTAGGTTTATTGCAATAATATAAGGTTTGTCTTGCGAGTAAAAGGTAAGCAATTGTTATCTATTCATAAATCTTAATAGAAATAAAAGGTACCAAAAAAAAGTAAATTATACTTTAAATGATAACATTAGGATTTTGAACATTCGAAAGAAAACTTTTAAAAATTAATAAATAATGCAAACGCTGATTAGGATTTTTAGAAAATATTTTACAATTTTGACTTTAATATAAAATTTCATCGCAACATTTTACGTGCCTTTTTAAACTTGTAGTTTAAAGATCGCGAACGGATTTTTCTGAATTGATTAAACAACGGAGTGACTTACCAGCAAAAGATACTGTATATATGATTATACTGTAAGTTATGTACTCGAATGACAAGTTGAAAAGAACCGAGAGATGCAAAAAGAATAGAAAACCAACTGTACATTTCTAATGCAGTTGAAATGAAAAACAACTGCATTTATTAAATTATAAATATTTGAAGCATTTCAAATCATTTTTTCTTCTGAATGATATGTTTATGATTTCGAGATAAATCGATACCAAAATTTTCATCGCGATCTCCAAAGCAGTGGCACTGTTAGGCAATCCAATCCTCGAATTATATTAATTTGCTATTTCGAAATACTAACGAATTTAAGTAGCATTAGGCTATCGGTTTGAATAATAAATAAGTTTAGTGTTTTGCTTATTATTTGATTTATTTTGATGGTAATAAAGATTGATTTTAAGAGACTAGACTTACGATCGTTAGAATGACCAAAATTGATTTCTATATTATTATTCCTTAAAAACTAAAAAATGTCATCAAAACCACGAACAATAATTTTATGAACAACATAAATGATTTTGTATCTTTCATAGGGTATGTTTTGCACTTATACTTAGTATTTTCATTTTTAGTCGTAAATTTATATAAAGCCGTAAAGCAGTCATTTATATAAAATCTAATGAACATCATTAAGAGTTAACATTAAGTTCAATCATTTGGCTTACGAGTTAGAGTAAATAATTTATCAAAATTAATAAAAGATTAAAGTATTTAAAGATATTTAAACTTAAATCAATTTTAAAACATTTCATAGATTGTATTAATCAGTTAAATTTGAATTTAGAGAGATGTTGAGCAAAACCTTAAACTAAAAGTAAAAGTTTTTAAACGTAAAAAAGTCGTAATCTATGGTTAACGTGAGCGAATAAAGTAAGGCTATTAATAGATATTTGATAAAATTTATAAATTTACACCAATGATATAAATTAATATACAAACACGATTGGAGCCAATGCTTGATTAAAATCAAAACAATTTCACCCTACATTTTATATACCATGAAATATTAAATAATATTAAGACATTTAAAATCAATTGTGTTTTTAAAGAATACTTTTATTCATATTTTATTAATAATTGAATAATTTTAAGCAAAAGTATTTGAATGTTAAAGGTTAGAATTAAATTAACACTAATTGTAAGTGACTTAAAACTCATATATCAAAACAAGTAACTCATTAAAATTACAAATAAAACAAAAAGAAAATAAGTTTAATATAAACTCAAGAGATTTTGTTATTTGAGTTTATGTTTTTTCAAAGATAACAAGATTACGAAATTTAATTAGATTAGTGAAAGCATCGTATATATTATTGTGTTTTTTGATAATTACAGTAGTTTTTACTAATTATTCAAATAATATCATGAATTTATAAAATTACGTAAATATATTTATTTTCTTTTAAAATTTATTTTTCTCCAAAAAAGAATTTCGAGAAAGTTATTTATAAATAGCGATCATTTGTATGTATCGACTATCGACTAACTATACGAAATGTTATATACTGTATATAAAATTTGATTAAAGTTGATAACAACATAAGAGGAGCATTGGGTTTGATAGAAGGATTTAGACAACAGTTCGAATCACTGTATGAAATAACGAATTTGGAAAACTAAACATATCCACTATTCTTATTGACTGAAGAATAAACATGAAATTGGTTTCAGCAAAAACAAAAAAAAAACAAAAGCAAAATTTTCGTCAAAATTTTTATCAGCAAAAAAAATCGATGAGAGTTTAATTCTGTCTCGAGTTTGTGCGTCATTCCTGCCATGAATTGGCTTTTTTAATGAATTAATCTTTCGGTGAAAAATTATTTATACTTTTAAATATTGTTAATACATAAAATCATGCATCGACTGAGTACATAATGACACCCACGACAGTCATTTTTGATTAAATCACATAAAAAATTCTAAATATAATGAAATGTAATCAAATTATAACAGATAAACTAAGTTTGACTAAAATAAATACTTTATTAAAAAGTTATTTAAAAATTGTAGTTTTTTGTGAGTTTTTAAATATTATATATTTGAATAGAAACGACTAACAAAATAGAATAAAAAATTTTACCTTTTAGACGGATATCACACAACATTTAAAAATTAATATGCAGTCATAATCATGTCATATAAACATAGCAAAGGAAATTAATTGATTAAAGAAATTGTCTGCCATTAATATTTAACGAACAGAGAATAGCAAAAAAAAATTGCAACAATAGTTAATGTTATGTCACGAGTGAATGACGTTAAAAATTTTAATATTATCTATATTGCAGTTACTTTGTTGTTGTATGTTATTGTTTAATGTGTTTGAAGAATAGAACCAAATTATGCACCATTGCCTGTGCTCTTTTGATAATTACTTTCTCATAGTGTATGCATACTATATTTATAATTTATAAACGAAAACTTTTCAAAAGACAATTATTTAATTTTTAGAAAAAGTATTTCTTTACCCTTTTCGCGAAATGCGAGCAAAAATGACAAGTTATAGATTTTGAAATACAATATAATGAGCTTATTATGAGTTTTTATACTTAAACTAAAATTTTTAAAACTTTGTTATTTTCTATCATTAATGGAAGTTATGATAGGATTTCAAAGTTGAGTAATAGATGTTCAATTTTGTAAGACTAAGATCGAGAACAAAGTTAGAAATGATTGGCACTCTCTATAGGCGTCAGTATAAATGTCAACAAACTATTTGTCCTGTTTATTGATTTTTACCTAAAAATTGACCATCGATTTGATAGCATTTTATTTCTGGTCGATTAGTTTCAATATGTCCACTGCTTAAGACATTTTTTCCCATATCAGCGATAGCTCAGGCCATCATTAATAATATCTTCGATAATTGATGACACATTTTCCATACACACATAAGTGTGCGCAAAGAATAGTTCTCTCAGATCAATGTAGAAGAATATTAACGATTTGGAGTATTTGAAAGCCTAGAAGCGAGCGAAAAGATTGATATCAGTAACTAATATACTCGCATAGAGAACAACTTTTTTATTCTATTGATCTCTTTCATTATTTTTTCGACACAAATGGTTATTCGCAAACAACGAGAGACCGAATGAAAAATACGCTTTAAAGTAATGGTTTTCTACTGCCAATGAAAGGCAATGGTTATCGTATATAATATTTCACTTAAACGTCAGTCACGCTTAAAATACTATAATTTAATACAGAGCTTTTTACGTGTTTTGTGTTTAATCTACTAACAAATAACATGATAATTACTTTTTTGAAATATACGTATTAAGTTTATAACTTATGATGTATTATGTAATTGACTGTCAGCCTTATCGCGTTAAGATTTAATTACAAGTAATTAGTTTAAAAGCATTTTAAAATCACTCATTTTTAGTATTAAGAGGATATTTACTATTTATGTTCAGTAAAATCTTATTCAGCTAATAATAGCTCGAAAGCTCGCACGTATGAGCTTGAGCTGAGCTTAAGCTACCTTTTAGACATCTATCGCAATGATATTGTTAGAATAAATAACAACAAATATAATAGCATAGAAATTAAATGAAAATAAAGTTAAAACAATGCTGTTTATGCTGCCAAAATTAAAATTTAAATTTAAAATAAATATAAAAGATTAAGTTTAACTAATTTAGTTAAAGATTGAAATTAATTTGACAATGCGCTAATTATAATTTACTCGTGATGATAAATTTGAATATAATTTGGATACGATGAAATCACGACAGATCGCAATGGGACGCAAGTAGATTCTGTATAATTATTATTTTTATAAGATGGGATCACAATTTGAAAATCTTTCACGTCTACTTACGAGTTACTACTACGAGTCAGTAATGTATTGGTTGTTTATAAATAAAATACCGAATAAGTTTTTAAGTTACTATCAAAACAAAAAAATAAAGTAAAATACACTTTAAAACAAGATTTTTTGGGTATTAACACCTTTTACACAAATACTCAGTGTTTTGACAATTAATCCATTTATAAAGTTTATTTTGTGAAGTGCCAAACTTGAATTAATTCATTGAGTACGTCCTTCAAAGAAAATTTACTTACAGAGATTAACATAAAATGGTTAAGAAATTCCTTTTTTACTTTATTTAGACAATTCTACTTTTTAATATAATATTATTATTAATTAACAGAAATTCATAATAATTGCTAAAAATATTACGCGCATTTATGAAATTTTAATTTTTTTTCGTAGGCCAATGATTTTCCTGAACAGGAGGCAAATCCATTGCAAGAAAATAATGTCAGAAAAAGTGCAAACTTCGATCCAACGTGAGCTTCATCTCTTAGGCTCTGCACCCTTAAACCATTACACAATATCGCCTCTCTTTCTCATTTTAATATTAACAATGTTAATATTTTAATATTTATTAAAATTTTAATATTTATATTGTGCAGCAATAGTTAATTTTTAAAATTGGATTATATATATTATTATAATAGTAAATGCTCTGATATTCTTTACATTTACAATTATATTATAAAACTTTCAAATTAATATTTCAACATTAAGCAGGATTTAACATACACTCTGTATAATTTTAAATAAATTTTAAATCAAACTACATTTAAAGGTTTGCTATTAAATCATTTAATCATTGATAGATCCAAATTTTTCAAATATTGTATTTAAATCATTTAAATCCTGTTACGAAAAAACAAGATTTTCTAAATTTTCTGATAAATTGAGAGCAAATTTAATTATTAGTATTTATTAGACACACAATAGTGTTGACTATTTTGGATCACAAGCAAACAAAGATAATCCAACGAATAAAAGACTAAAGACTAAAGAATCGCGACTTCTTGAGAATCATATAATTGAACTTCTATTGTGTTTTCATCTTTTGTAAATGTGTTGATTTAACACGCAATGATAAACAGATAATGTGAGTCTATTATTGTGTTTTTACTATCGCATGCATAAGGGATTAAGTAATAATTCCTGACTAACGCTGTATAGCATCACTCGTTTTTATTAGTGCGTCACATATTGTGTTCCACGCAAATGATTAATATAGAGATGGTTTGAATATCATTTCAAGTTATGTGCGCTAAAAACTCTGACATTCTGTTATAATTACACAATAGATAGAAAGTAATAGAAAAAAGATTCACTTTAAGTTTCATTTATCAAAAGAGAGAATAGTTTTTTATCTAACAGTTTGAAAGACAAGTGGATATCTTGGATATGTTAGATATGTTGGATATGTTGGATAAGCTGCCGTTTTTTGGTCAAATTACACACAGCAGTAGACAAAAAGATCCATATTATTAGAGCGTTAGGAAAGTTTTTTTTAAAAGATAAAAAATGATTTAAATAAAAGCTTTTCACATGAAATCACTTTTAGAAATGAACTAAACTCTGGTCCAACAAAAGTGGAGTATTGTTGGCTCGTATCCTACAGGGAGAGCGCAGTGATATGAAAGACGAAAGCGCGAAACAAGTGTATGCTTTATTGAACGAGTTGTTGTTCAGTTAAATCAAACGGCAAATATATTGAGTGAAATGTTCTCTTTCTATTATATTATTTTGCGCTTTTGTTCGGAAACAAGTTTCTAATATCCAGAATTAAAACGTTTTCTTAATTTAACTTCTTTCCTGTCGCACATTCACTATCATAGAATTGATATTACATTACACTGTATAGTGTTTTCTATTGTCAGACTTTTATATACCATAAATTCTCGTAATAGCCCGCGGGCTATCCTAAAAATGGAATTTTTTGAAAAGTTTTGTTGTGCGCACATATATGGGGTACGGGCTATACATTAAACATTTTCAAAATGCCCACTATATTCAAAATTATTTAAAGATCATACAAATTGTTATTAATAATTCGTAATTAATACTTTATTAGAGATATTAGAGATAATAATCAATAAAATAGATATTTGATCAAATCAAACTTATAAAGCGTTGACTATATACCACACGTGCAACATAAGTACCGTTTAGCGATTAAATATTAATGTATTACATTAATTTCGTGGTATAAAGTGCGGGTTATACAAAGGGTGGACAATATTCATGAATTTAGGGTAAGTCTCACAATGGAAATTATTAATTATTTACTTTAATGAATGCCAATTTATTTCAAAACGTTTCAACGCCGAGGAGAAACATAATCTTCAAATTCTTTGACCTAAGATTTTTAGGGAAACAAATTCCTTCAGTATTAAAAATTCTTGTGTCAAACTCATGCATTATTACCTATTGTTGCTATAGTTTAGAATCACTCTGTAAATCTAAAGATAGGCTTTGTTTGTAATGGCTTTACTAATAGCCAATAAATCTTTTTGCTTATTTTTCTATTCAATATTTATTTAGTCCTCTTTACATATTTAGCATTTTATTAGATTTACTTTTATGAAAAATATTAATTCTTAATATTCGTTTAACATAATTTTAATGCTAAATAAAATTTTTATTGAATTATATACAAATACAGTATGACCTCGATTTTGGAAACTCGCAAATGCCAAAGAAATTAGTTACTAAATTCAAAAGTTGCTAAAATAGAAGATATTTAATATTGCAAGTATAGAATTGTGACATTAGCAACTTTTTGTTAAAATCAAGGGTTGCTATTGGCAACTTGCCAATAACAAAGTTGCCAAAATCGAGGTCATGCTGTATTAGGAATATATGTTCTAGAATTAAAAACTTTGTTTACCACAAGGAATTATATTAGTTTATTAAATTACTTTTAATTTAATTTTGACTTCAATATGATTTTTAAAAAGTTAATAATACCTTAAAAGTACAAAAAGTTACTATCAGTTAAATTGCATACATATATCACTATTTATAGCACAAAAGTTTAAGCTTATAAATTCGTTAGAATATGCGGCATTAACTTTATATAACATACAGTTTGACATTTAAGTTGACTTATTTTAAAATTTAATATGGTTTTTATTAAAGTTTAATTTTTGTTGAACTTAATTAAATCAGTAGAGTTGATTTAATTGATTCATTAAAAGTCCATTAAGATAAGTATATCTAATTTGCTCGAATGATTGATATCAAGTTAAAATCCATTTATTTGGTCAATAAATTTTTTAAACATTTGAAATATATATAAAATTTTAATTTTTCATCAAACTATGTTTTCATATATTTTACTTTTTTGTTAATATTTATGAAACTTTTAACTCAATTTATTCGCATTAATTAAGAGAGTTATAAACAATTTTAAAAATCGTATTTAATTCAATTTCATATTAAACATGTTGCATATACTGTATTATGCAAATTACGTTTAAAATAGATTATTTTGCATATTATTATATGCAAGCTATAAAAGTACATTTAAGCATTTCCTTATCCATTTCCGAGTTTAGAAATGCTTTCACTATTCCAGCGCTAAACTTCATAACAGGAAATAATAAAGCAAACATAATATTATTAAAATTTTGTGCTTACATTATTTATATCATAATATTTTTAAATACATGTTTTATTTGTAACTTAGCTTTGGATTTGAATTATTAATATATTGAGTGAATGTTGAAAAAAAAGTTTTTAGTCGGTGAACTTTTATTTAATAATTTAGCCTTAGATTAAGCAAATTTAAAGTATAAAATTGTTTGTTTAATGCTTTTAAAATTCCTTGAATTTATGATTTGCTATAAAAAATTATATAAAGAATTTGTCCACTATATGAACTGATTTTAATATTATTTTTATTATTTCAAGCATACATTAAGTTAGAATATGTTGTA
>JAQIYA010001187.1:0-14110 GCA_034699355.1 Microtritia minima | reverse complement strand
TGTTCGTCGTCCTCACTCGTTGACACGTATTCTTCTATAACTATGTCTGGTATAACGAAATGCTGTTTTTCTCTTTCATTTTTTGAAGAACAACAACCCATTTTCACTTTATAAAATTATTGTTTACAACAATATTTATTTTATTGTAAAGTAATGTTATAATATTTTTGTTGGTATAAGTTTAAGAAATTTCATGAAAAAGAATGCGTTTGATTAAAATAATTTTATTTTAATATCGCATGCTTTATTAATGAATTATTATTTAATTAGTAATTTAATGTTGACTTGAAAATAACTTAACTTTCTTTTAAAATACTTATCTTTTTAAGGACCAAATTCAGTGATATTCAGTGTATTTTACGATTAAAGTTTATAAAATAAACAAATGTTTTATCTCATTAACGTATTTTAATATATACATGTTTAAGCGTAATCATTTAATTAACTGCAGAAAGAAAAGCTTTTGTAAATTATAAGAAAATTCATAATTGAATTATAATAAATTACCATAGAATTAGCTTTACATAAAAAATAAACATTAAAGCAGTAAATTAAAACGAAGTCGTTATGTTTGAATATTCTAATATGTATTTTAATTAATAAATATAAGTATTTTACATTTACAAAAACGCTTGAATAAAAAACATGAATGAACTTTTGAAGACGATGTCGAAACAAGACTTTGGAATTTTTATCATGATTAAGATAGGTTTTAAATAGTTTTGAACATTTCTCAAAAAGATTGATTATATCAATGTTGTTGTATAAACAATTATGTTGTTAATCAAATAAAGAATTTAAAAAATAAATGTAAAATAAGTTATTTTAAAATTTATGGTAAATAATAGTCGCTAAAGTGATAAGTAAATTAAAACAAAAGATATCATACAGTATGTCAAAGAAGTCCTTAATAATAGCGTAATCATATTTAAATGCAAAAAGTTTGATTGAATCAAAGTTGTCGTTATGCACAAGAATTAGTGTTATTGAACTTCACTTAAAGATAGAATATTCTATGGTATCATCAAAGCGTTAACAATAATGGTTTGCCACTAAAACAGCGGTCAGATTAGAATTCAGATTTGAAAAGATTAGGAAGAAATAGATTAAGCAGTTTGTGAAACGTGTTAATAGAAAGAAACGATTGCCAATTATCTCTCAAGCATTCTCCAACTTCGGTGAATCAAGAGATTTGAATCTCTATTGATAGGTGAGTTCTTATGATTAGAATGCAAAATTCTTTAGCATTTGATCATATAATTAAATTTAAAATAAGCAATTTTTGTTCAAATGATTTTCTAAATCTTCTGAGACAAAGGTTGAACATAATGGACTCGAATTTAAGTTTTCGAATTCTGCTACAATCAAAATAATTGATTGATGACAGAAAAAGAAATAATCTATAAGAATGTTTAAGTTGTATCTTAAATAATGCAAGTTTAATGCATTTAAAGGGCCAAAAGGTTTTGTATTCCTTAATCGTAAGACTTATGAAACCTTAATACTTGTTTTACATATAAATAATATATTTGTTGAGATCTAACAGATTATAAAAGTTTTTGATTAGATTCTATGTTAGATTTCAATGCAGAACAATTTAAAATTAATTTATTTTAATTTTGATTTTATTAAATCAATGATTAAACTTAGTCTAATTCTGATATCAATAGATAAACTATTTCGACAAAATCATTATAATATGATTTTTCCATAAATGGTTCAATAATTTTTGTTACATTTGTTATTTTGTTAATTTGATGTAAAAATAAAATTTTGCATAATATTTAATTGTGCTTCATTTTTCATCTGAATTTATTACTTTTATTAATCCTTTTAAATTTTTTATTTTTACTGGAATTAGAAGAATGGATAAATTCAGTAATTAGGGAAAAACTTAAATTCGACCATCACTTCTCAAAATCGATAAATCAAAGCTGCGATGTTTGGACCACGTTCTTAGAATACTAGACATGAGAGAAGCTAAAAAACTTTCTACTCTCAGCCGATAGTAAAAAGACCCCGACGTAGACTCGAGGTATTAAATTGGCGTAAAGCTGTAGAGAAAATGTGTGGTCGCTTAGGGGTTGAAGACTTCCGTAACTTCGAATTTATTGTAGCGTTCATTTATCTAAAAACTTTAAATTTAAATAACCTTTAAAATTAAATTACTTCTAATTTAATTTTAGTGCAGCTTTTAAATTAAAATATAATTTCAAAACATTTATTAAATAATTTTAAAACATAAAATAAAATATTTATGATTAATTTATATTACGATCAAATATTTATATTTATATATAAATATAGGATACTCTGTTTTCCTTTAATCTGTAAATAAACTAACATAACAATACTTTTACATAAACATAACTGTTATGTAAAAGTATAATAACACTGAATTAATTTATACATTAATATCCATTTCCAGGTATTTAAGCAAATATAGGATGTTTTAATGTAGTGTTGAGTTTCCAATTAAATTCAGAAAGTGAAGCCCTTGAGTAGTGCAATACAAATTCCTGTAATGTGGAATATTTGTAGGGCTCTTTGAGGCCAAATCCTAAATAAATATCAAATTTTTATTTGCTTTGTGCTAAATTATATTTTGCACAATTTGCTTATAGTGCTTAAATAATATTACTATATTTTATTCTATCTATCGAACAGCTCTTATACTAGTTATTTTAGTAGCATATTTTACATGTGTATAAGCAGAAGCATAGAAAAGCGTAGATATAAATGAAAAATAAAAACAACACAACAGATAAGCCTCAATTATAATCCGAATTTACAAAAATTATTATACTTGATATTATAGATAAATTATGTAAAATTGAGAGCTTATTTTTATGTTAATTACAAATTATCAATTAGATATTAAACATTCAAATATTTATATATTTCATTTGTCAAAATAAATATAATTTTAATTTATTTTATTATTAGCTGATTTGACTATGACTATGACAAAAGCAAGCTTATGGATTTGAGATGTATGTCTGTCTGTAACCCTCCCGATAAAAGAAAGTAATCCAAAGTTTGGGAAAAATTTAGCGCCATTTAAATAGACTTTTAAGTTGTCAAAGAGAGATATGTTGGATAAGATAAACTTTTATAAATCAGATAAAGACGAGAAACAACGATTTATAGTTAATAGAAATTACTTAATAAAATTACTAAACTTTATAATTTTGCAATTGCTTAACAATAGTTAAGTGAAATATATGTTCAATCATGTTATTAAAAGATGATAAATAATGATTACCGTAAACCGATCGAAGCACCAAACAATGTCTTATCGCTCCTCCGCACACAAACGATAGCGTGTACTGTCCCGGAAATTTCTCGCTTTTTCTAAGAGTAAACAATAATATACGAACAATGAGAGCAAAATGAGTTATTCAAACCTGATTAGAAAAGTTCCCTCAGCTCTTCCTATTAAGAGGCGCTCAGCATTAGTTCGCGTGCAATTCGGCAAAAGCCAATTAAGCAAATGAAATCGTGTGAGTCGGCAGTCATTGCATACACATCGAGACGAGCAGTGGTTTGAATAAGATTGTGGTCTCAATCGCTCAACGCTCGTATATCCAAGAGCTATATCTTCGAGCTCTGCATCACTTTCGCGTTCGTGAGGAATAATAATACTTGACTTCGGTCTTAAATACTCCCTTAAATCGGTGTAAATGTTGGGCACTTTTAAGGATTTCGATCTTAACGGCAAACTAGTTGTTGATCTCAATATGGATGAACGCTGTGTTGGCGTCTGATTTTGAGTCTGATTGGGACTCACTCTGATCAGTGTTACGTAATCGGAGTCATCGCGAAGACTCTTCTCGAATTTATCAAAATCATTGCCGAACAATGTCCTCCGACTCGAACCATTGCCCATCTTATAGCCGATAAGAACTATAGATGTTCGGTGTTCTTATCAATAATCAAACCAAGTTTAGGTAATAAATCAATTATCATCAATATATGTGAGCATAACTGTCATACAGATAAATGATCGCTAGTAAGGCGTTATCTTTGCTTTTCCAGGATATACAACATTCATATCCGAAGGATATGTATGTATTTTACATTTATTATCACTATTCACATCCACTCACTCTTAACATGATTAACATTAATCATTGCTTTATAAATCCATCAATTGTTTGATATATTAGATTTGAATAAATAGTGTGCTTAATTTTATTTTAATTCTGTTTAATTTGGGAAACATATTCAGACGTTTAGTTAAAAAATTTATTATTTCCTATTAACTTCAATATTATAATCTACAAAAAAAGGAATATTAATTAATGATTTTTTAGATAAATATTTACTATTTTTGATAAAATTATAATACTATGTAGTAATGTATTGCAATATCTTGTTTAAAAGTGAATTGTCAAGACGTGATGTCAATCACTTTTAGACATCATGTGAATAGACTGAATTTACGGATGCGATGAATAATATAACGCATAACGGATACAAATGATGAACGCAAATAAATTTTTGTACAAAAATACATTTGTCTATGACATGGTGTGAAAGATATAATTCACTTTAAATTATTTTATTAAACATTAAAAAAACTTTTTATTTATATTTTAAGAGTTTAAACTTTCTATAGTTATTTTTTAAAAAAGATTTCAATATTTAACAAGCCTTAAATTATTTGACAAATTTAATAATTAAATGCTTGTAATACAAAATATATTTTGATTAGCCTTAACTTGTCTTAATAAAACTTTTCTAAATTCATGAATATAGCCCGCGGTGTATCTAAGAAAAAGTGAATTTTTTGAAAAGTATTGTTGTGCGAGCTATATATGCGGGTTATATTTTCAAATACGTATATGCACTCGATTGTATAAAATTTTAATAAAAAATAATTAAATAACAATATTTTTATTTTATTTTAAATAAATTTCAATTTATTACTAATGAATTGTATTATTGTAATTATAAATATAGATAAATAAAGATAAATAAAATTATAATACTAAATGTAAATATAATTTCATTTTTGAAACATTACACTGAAAATTAAGTCAATAAATCACAGCTACACTGTACTAAATTTATTTTAAAAATATAAATAAATAAATAATATATATATTGACTTAAAAAAAACAATACTTAAATAATATAGAAATTATTTTGCTTTTAATACGGAAATCATTATTTTGGGGTAAATAAATAAAAAATAATCAGATCGCGTAAAAGTGAAAAATACAAATCAATATCACAAAAGTCGAACTAATAAGTTATTTATAATTCATTACATTCTCATTTTAATATAATTAGAAATAAAATTCATTCAAATACAAACAGTTCTTTAATATCACAATTCTTCGAAACTGTTAAATAATTAAAGCTATTATTTCAATAGAATTAATTGTAATCTAAATATAATCATTGGAATAAAATTAACTTAAAGTACTAAAGTTTAAAGTAATTAATAAAACTTCAGTTAATTTAAGTTTAATTTATATTGTTTTCATAAGATAGCAAATCACAATATTTTCAGAAGTAGTCCCATATTTGTCTTATTTACTAAATAATGTCATATATTTAAACACTATATCAATCAATTGTTGTCAAATTAAAAATCAAATTCAATCTTATTCAACAAAAGATTAAAATTTTGTAACATTTTAACAAAATAAATAAATATAAATAAAAAACGAATATAATAATAATAATAATACAATATAATACATAAATTGTCTAATGTTATAATGGAATAGAATAGAATTATAAGTATGAAAATGCATCTAAAAAGACATTTCCGTGCTTTTACTGCTGCCCATAGGGTTGGGCGACGATCCGCGCAGAGAACTGGTGGCGCCCGAGTAAGAGCCGGCGCCCGAGTCCTGCGACGTCCAGCTCGACCCGTAAAAGCTTGAGCCTCCCATATCGGCAGCCGTTCCGCAGCTGAGAAGAGCGGTCACTTGTTTGAACTTAGCCCTTATGCGACCCAACTTCTGAATGGTGTCGTCTTCGACGACATTGCTTTTGGGAAACGCGCGCGTCATCTCTAACAGCGTCTTGAGTGCGGTCAGCTTTCGCTGTTTGTACGCGTCCTCCTTCTCCAGGATCGCGATCCACGCGTGAACGAAGCCCTGGTAGTGCCCGATTTCGGCGGCGATCTGCGCGCCCTTCCGAATGCCGAACACGTAGCCGTCCCTCCAACCCGCCTCTTCGCCCACTGTGTAGCCGCGCGTGAATCCCATCTGACGGTGTCGTCTGCAACGCAACGCATCACTTACTCATTCACTACAACCCTAACCACACAAACCTCTGTTCGGCGAAATTGATTTCGTCCAACGCTTCGTTGAAATCTCGAGCCATTCGAGTGTTTTCGAGTCTATGTTTTGGCGTTATTTACAGAATCACAGAATTACAGAATCCGACAATTAGGTCCGCAAAAGCAATATTGAGTGTCTGTCAACGAGTCTGCGTTTCACTGCCATCTGTGCGTCGCTTACGAGTTCACTCACTATTAGCGCCAATTATTGCGTATTGTTTGCACGCGTTGTTTGAAATTGTTGTCTCAAATCGGTGTCGATTATGGATAAGTATTTAAAAAAGTTGAGAATAGATGCGAACAAATCGCAAGACATTCAAATCATTAATGAAGAGGAGACGAGTGAGAGGAGAGAAGCGAAGAAAGAGAGTCTGAAGCCATGGGTTGAGAAGTATAGACCGACTAATATGTCGCAAATCGTATATCAGACCGAAGTCGTGTCAATGCTGGACAAGTGTGTGAGCGATGGCGCAGATCTGCCTAACCTTCTCTTCTACGGTCCGCCCGGAACTGGAAAGACATCGACGATCGTGGCGTTGGCTAAACAGCTGTTCGGCGACGCCTATCGCTCGCGAGTGTTAGAGTTGAACGCTTCCGACGAGAGGGGAATCGCTGTCATCCGGTATTTCATGTTTGACGTGTTTTGTATGTTATTCTTAATCATTACTTTTACTCATAGAGAGAAAGTGAAAACGTTCGCACAGTCGCGCGTTTCGAGCTCGAAATCGATGCCGGCGTATAAGTTAATAATATTAGACGAATGCGATTCAATGACACGCGACGCGCAGACAGCGCTGCGCCGAACGATGGAAACGCACAGCGATTGCACGCGCTTTTGTCTGATTTGCAATTATGTGTCGCGTATTATTGAGCCCATAGTGTCGCGATGTTCGACCTTCAGGTTCAAACTGCTTAACACCGAGTTAGCGGCAAATAAATTGCGGCAAATAAGTGATGCCGAAGGCGTTACCATCACTGATGAGGTGATTAATGAGTTGGTCTCCATATCTGAAGGAGATCTGAGACGCGCTATAACTCTGTTGCAGTCGACGGCACTCATAAAGAATGGCAACGAATCGGTGACCATCGACGACATCGAAGAAGTGGCCGCACATATACCGAAGCAGTATATCGACGACTTTTTTGTGGTTTGCGGCGCCAATTCGTATGAAAAGTTAATTACTTTTGCCGAGAATTTAATTAGTGATGGCTATTGTTGCGCACAATTTGTGCTTCAATTGCACGAATGGCTTATTGGAAGCGATCAGTCATTGCTTTCTGATTCGCAAAAGTCCACTATCAGTGAACAGATAGCTCTCGTCGATAAGCGATTACTCGATGGCGCCGATGAGTATTTGCAAATACTTAATATCGGATCAGTTATAATAAAAACAATGAATTCTTAACTTCTTTTTATTATGAAACTTTGTATTTTTGATCAAAAGTTGATAAACAAGTTTTGTAAATTTATTCGTGAATAACAGCAAACTTTATCATAAATGTTGTTAAAAATTTTATTTTGTGAATCATTTTTGAATTTTCTTTAAAAAGTTTTGATAGTCTTCGAAAAATTGCCTTAACCTTTGAAAGTTTTTACTTAATTTAAGTACACAAGTGTTATGCTATGTTATATTAATAATAGAACTGAAAGTGAATCGGATCTCGGATCTAATCAGATCAGATCAGATGCAAAATGGCTTAAATGAGATAATGACGCATTTAATAAGTCTATCACGCGCTATATCTGAGATTTACAGTCAGTTTTGCAGTTTAGTATTGAGTGAGAGTAATATGGATGAGTTTCCATGACAACCGTTCATCACATCAAAACAAAAACTTCAATATATTTGGATTGAGAATGATTTTGATTTCGTAAATAATAAGCCATTCATATGGAGTCCGACGAATATAATTCAATTCAGAGGTATGCAGAGATTTATTTTAAAATGAAACGATTAGTAAATGACTAGAATTGATAGGCGCTTACGGCCGGGAAGTATTGACGTCCATCCCAGCGAAACGGCGATTGTTATCAATTATGAATTGGAGGCATCAGTTGTCGGCGATTTGGGAGACACTATGCTTGAGGAGAGTAGAGAGTGTCAAAAAATGTATGCCTATATTACATCATTTTATTTAATATCCATTTGTTTGATTGATTTTGTTAAACAAGGTTTATAAAATTGTGTATCTATTTATTTATTGCTTGTTATTGAATTAAGAATTGAAAATATCAACTTATATTTACCCTTTAATAATAAAATAACGAAACTTTTATGAAACAATTCTTTTAAAAAGCATGGCTAAGTAATACATTTTATTTCATTTATACAAATATTATGTATTCATAAATTTTTAAAGAATACTTTTAATTGTTCCCAACAATATATTTGTCAGCGCGAGCTTTATGTTTACTCTCGACTTTAATTATTGTCTAATAGACAATAAAGAATTTAATTTTTTAACAATCATTTCTAAATCAAAATTTTTAGATATTATTTATTAATTAATTATTTAAAGATTTTTTTAAGAATTTGTTTAGAAAATCTTATTTGATATAACAAATACTTATTCTTTTTTTACCAATGATTTTACTTTCAAAACATAAATTTAATTTTAATTGTTATTCTAAAAGTTTTAATTTAATTTTAGAGTAAGACTTAAAAGTCTAAATGAGACAACAGACGTAAATTTATTAGCGACGGAAATCATACAAAAGTGTAATTTAATAACTCCTTCAAAATTTAAAGAGTTGACAACTTTATTACTTTATTTGCGAAATCGAAAAAGTTCGCCAATCACTCGACCGCAAACTGCATTCACTGATAACTCGAAAATGTCTATCGATAGACCTGACTCTGACGTAAACTTGAATGAAGAAGCACTTATCAATAAATTGGACGAATATATAGAACTATTATATGAAGAATTAAGCGATAAGATAAAATCTTCGTGGCTTATTCTTCAGCTCTCACGATCTGCTGATAATTTGCTAGAATTAACGTCCAATGAAACGTTAATCTGCGCTCTCGCGAGGGTTTTGCGTGAAGACGGCAGGAAATCGCTTGAATTGGCCACTAATATCGTTTATATTTTCTCCAGTTTTTCCAATTACTCGCAATTTCATTCTGCTATAAGTCAAGTAATATATTTTAAATTTATATTTACATCAAAAGAAATTTAAATATGAATTTTTATTTTAGTTCAAAGTAGGAGCAATTTGTTTTGATTTGGTTGAATGTGAGTTGACTCGTGAAGAAAGTTGGCACAGAGAGCTTAAAGAGAAAAAGTCTTTGGCCGACAGTCAGTATAATCTTACGACACAATCGGATTATGAGAAAAGTTTGAAAAAATATCAGTTATTAGTAAAAAAGCAAAATAATTTTCTGCGTATTTGCTTTTATCTATTACTTAATTTGTCAGAAGATTCAAAAACAGAGTTAAAAATGGTTAATAAAGGAATTATTAGTCTATTAGTGAAAGCTCTGGATCGTGATTCTCAAGATTTACTTCAAAATGTAGTCTTATTTTTAAGAAAATTATCCATTTATATAGAAAATAAGAATCAAATGAAAGAGTTGACAATAATAGAAAAATTAACTCCACTTTTATCATCAACCAATGAAAAATTGGTTTCCAATACATTGAGATTATTTCATAATTTAGTATTTGATCTTCAGTTGAGAACAATTGTTATTAAAATTGGACTCATTCCTAAGTTAATCACGTTTTTGGCTAAAGACCGTCACACTAAAACTGTTATAAATATTTTATATCAGATCAGCCGTGAAGACAAGTGGAAAGTTGTATTTAGTTATTCCACAGATTGTATTAATTTGATTATTAGTAAAATTGTTGAATCAAATTCAAGTTATTATAATGAAATGACTGCACTTGCAATTAATTTAGCAATAAATCAACGAATTGCTCAAATAATATGTGATAACGAAAACTTTATCAAACTTATGAACAAAGCGATTACAAGTAATGATCCGTTGCTATTAAAAATCATGCGAAACATATCACACCACGACGACCCCATCAAAATGTTATTTTTAGACCATTGCGACAAATTTGTTCAAATCACCACAAGTAGCGATACCGAAGAGGTTGTCGTTGAATGCTTAGCCATACTCTCAAATT
This sequence comes from Microtritia minima, assembly GCA_034699355.1. Taxonomy (NCBI): domain Eukaryota; kingdom Metazoa; phylum Arthropoda; class Arachnida; order Sarcoptiformes; family Euphthiracaridae; genus Microtritia; species Microtritia minima. The sequence continues at coordinate 3,666 of JAQIYA010001187.1, read as the reverse complement.
TAACTCTTACACAAATTGATTGGTGCTCTATATTTAATAAATACAGCTTATTTTCTTGGATCAAATTGCGATTAACGCCTGGAAACGCTTTCGAAGATGATCTCATACTTCAAATTGTTATATTTGTGAGCACTGCCGTCATTCAAAAAGATTGCGCTCTTTATCTTCTCGATAATAACATCATCAAATTATTGATTGATTTACTAAATGGTATTTTAAAAAATTCTATGTTTTTAAAATTAAATTTTAATAAATTATGTAAATATATTCAATAGCAAAACAAGAAGATGACGAAATGGTCACTCAAATAATATATACATTTTATGCTTTCCTAAAACATTCCGAATCAAGAGAACACATTCTAAAAGTTTCAGGTTTTTCTTATTAAACGTTTATTCAATTTTTTTTATACATTTTTTAATACATTTAATTAATAACAGAAATTCCCGCTTATTTGATTGATTTGATGAACGATAGCAACAAAGAGATCAAAAAAGTTTGCATCTCAACATTAGATGTGATTGCGGTATAAATATTTTTTTAATTTATTAATTTTATATATAATTGTATATCAATTACTTTCAAGGAATACGATAATCATTGGTCGTCAAGAATTAAAGAAGAAAAGTTTTGCGCACATAATAAAGAGTGGATTAAAATGATTAAGTGTGAGAACAATGAGGACGAAAAAATGAGCGATTCATATGGCAATGTATTGGATGATTCGTTTGCATATCCAGAACTTCTACTTAAAACAGATCTCTTAAACGATTCGAGTTCTGATAATCTATCAGATGATCATTCAGTTCAAGGAATGTCAATCTCTAAAGATGCGAGTCCTAACAGGTTTCAGACTAACCATCACTTTAATTCAACCCAAACAGTTAACGTTATCACTAGTAAGAGGCCGCAAACAGGATACAAAAAAAGGTATGAATTGTACAATTTAATGGAAAATTAATAAATAACTTGAATCAATATATTTTTTTTTGTATTATAGGAGTACAACTGCTTTATTGCGAACTTCTTAGGAGTTCTTATTAAACTAGAAATTTTACTTAAAATTTTAATAATGGCATAAACAAAATAGATGTTTCATATTTTCGTTAAACTTGCCATAATAGCGATTAACATGATTTGTTTAGATTTTATATTTTACTTTTTATTTCGTTATTTATTAAAAAAGTTTTTAATTTATAAATTTTTAATTTGTATTGAAAAGCTTAATATTTGAAAATATAAAATTGTTTGTAAAAAAATAACCGTATAAATACAAATAGATGCAATTGTAAAGTACTTTTAAAAAGTAAAATAAATATGAAAACATTAAAAATAATTGAAATTATTCTGATCGATAAAAAAAGTTCTTCTCAGTGCCAGTAGTGTGAAACTTATTATGTAGACTAAGGCTCACTTCACAACTGACTAACTTTAGATCGTTAGATAGTAAGAAATTAAAATTTCCAAATAATTTATCCCTTTTAAACATTAGCAGTTCGTTTTCTTTATCTATATATAAAACGGTTGGCGTGAGTGAAGAGTGAGGCAAAGCGGACGGCTTTGTTGTGAACATGATGGGAATGATTAGATTTTTGATGAAACTCACTTCGAAGTACACGACAAACATCTGAAAACGGCTATCTTTGATGGCCTCCAATTCAAAATCAGTGCTAAAGTTGATATCATTTACGGTTATGTTGTAAAAGTCGAAGCATTTAAGAGTGGCCTCATTGGTGACGACTCTCTTGTGGTCAACAGCTGAATGACTGGGTTGAGTGATGACACGATTGCGAATGTATGTCATGTCAAAGCTGTACACATTCTCCCACCACTCCACGTGTCTTAAGTACGAACTCTTCGAGTTTTTCAACTTTCTGCTCACGCAGTTATGGATGTTGTCGTGAGCGCCCAAAAGCGAGAGTTTGCCGTAATCGGGAAACACGAGACCATCCTTTTTAAGCCACTTATCCCTCGCGTATATGAAGTCGCAAAGCGATGACTTTAGGAAAAGCATTTGATTGACCCAATCAGACACTATTATGTCGACCTTTTCTATGCCATCCGGAAGTGATATGTCGCTCAGTTTGCCGCTCATTACAATCATATTGCAATTCATGAATCGGTTTCGATTGGCTTCGATCACAGCAGCGGTCAAATGAATCACGTGTTTGCTGTCGACAGCGATGACAGTGTGAGCGCCAGCCATCGCGGCCGTCATCGCCAGCAAACCAATACCACAACCGATGTTCAGCACAACCTTATTCTGAAAGAGATGTTTGTTCTGCAAAATCGCCTCTCGATAGGCATTCACTCTGACTCTGTCGGCGCACTCCAAGCCAATCATTTGGATGTGCGCTCTTATGTTGCCGTAGAAGTCGGCACTCGTCAGCTCGTTGTAGGCTCGAAGTCGGTGTTTCAATAGATCGCACCCATTCTTACAAACTTTTGCGTTCTTCTCGTTCTTCGCGTTGTCTCCACTTTGACGTTCACTTCGGTTTCGCACGCTTTTCGAGTTCGAAATGCACGCTATTATTTCAATGTTGTCAGAGTCAGAGTGAGTGCTCTCATCACCGCTGCCATCACTGCTGTCATCGATGGTAAAAACTTGTGTTTGTTTGGCATAACTTTTTAGTTTAGCGATACTTTTTTGTTTTGGTAGTGTCGTAACACTGGCTTCACTCTTCTCACCATTTGTGGCGCTCATAACAGATCTATAGGAAGACCTGCTTCTGAATGCGGTGAACATTGTTGAGCAGTTGAACACGAAGTCATGAATGGTGGCAATCAAGAGAAGTGAACGCAAGCACGCTTTGATCGCAACTCAACGCCAGTTCATTCACTCCTCATTGCGTTCGCATTCATGTGCCATACATTCGCATGCATTCTCTGCGAGTCTCACATATCGTTCTATTTGTAACACTAAACACAACTTTTCTCAAACATACAGCTCTACTCTCACTACTCGTTACGCGCTTTTGTTTGTTTAATCGCATTTCAATACTCAAACATCACATACAGTAAGACATGATTTGATTGGCACTACTAAACAATACTATCTTAATAACAATCTTATTATATATAGTAAATAAATAACTGATATATATGGTAATTAGTAAGTTATAAATATTTTTTATATTAACATTTTCAAGGATCGCAACTCAAAACAACATAAAAAATAAATATTAAGTTATTTTCATATTTGGGTATTTATTTCGTTATTGAATACAATATAATATTTACCTTATTTTTGTTATTTACAACGATTTAAATGACGAAACAGTAATCACAATACGTTTGGAAAAGCAAATATCTCTTTCAAACACCTCAATCAGCTGTTTAATTATTATGAGCGCAATTATTTTAAACTGACTAAGTTTGCAACCATTTTTAGGCATTTGGTAGAGTTAGATATCATATTTTGTTAATATTAAGCTAATTCTGAGTGTATTCATATTCTGTAGTGAAACTAAATATATATCAATGATTCATATAATAGAATTGTAATATAGACTCGGACTCTGTCAGAGTTGGCAATCTCTAACGAGTTTAGTTTGAGAGTTCGAGTCCGAGTCTTAGTTACAGTAAAATGCAGTTTCTAAGAGAAGCGTATCAGAACCTAAGAGAACTCGTCTCACAACTTACTCTGTGTATCAATACCTTAGCGAA
>JAQIYA010001186.1:0-14124 GCA_034699355.1 Microtritia minima | reverse complement strand
AATAACATGTTAGAACATAATGTTCTACAAGAATCTAAAGAGTCCTAAATTCGTATATGTTTAGTGAATTATAAAGAAATAGTAGTCTGGGTTTGAATATATAAATATTTTTTAGATTCTAAATTGCTTTATTTTTTCAGAGTAAGTTCTGAGTTTTTATAATTACATTTTTATGTCTTTGATTGATATTCTTTATATTGAAATATTTTTAATTATATTGAAACGTTTGAAGTTTTCATTTTAAGGGGAAATTATCTCTATTATATAATCGAGAAAGAAAGTAACCAACAAATTGTACCCATTTTGATACACATTTTTTACATCAAAGATCTCCTTTAAGTTGCAAAAGTTAGCCTAAATAAGTTGACAGATGTGTTTAGATATGAAGTTAAAGAATTCTATTGTGAGAGAATAGTCTTATAATATTTCAAAAAATTCTATAACAATACTTTTCACAAAAAATCTAGAAACTCATATTGAAGAAAGAGATAATACCAAATTAGAATACAAACATGAACGGAGCGAGTGTTTCGTTAAAATCATACCCTAAAAACTATCTATAAAAATAGAAACGTAAAATTTGCAAAAAAGTTTTGCTGTGCGCGGTATACGTGTGATGATAGTTATGACATCAAATTTTGTTTTAATTTATACAAAAAGAGTAAAAGATTTATGCAAATCTTAATGTATTAACAAGAAAATTCTATAATATCCAAATTAGTATAAAAACGAGCGGAGAGTTTGTTTGATTTACAAGAAAAAATTCCACTTAAATTTTATGTCCGATCAATTTATGTTTGGAAATCTTTAGAAGAATAAAAATGCGCATTTTTTGATGTGTGATTAGTTAATGATGTGAAATGTAGCAAATATCTGACAGGTTAACCTTTTGTTGAACATTATTGAATAAAGTATTAATGCTTTGCAAAAAAAATGTTATCTTTATAAAGATAAAAATTTCAAAGTTTATTATAATTATCGTAATATTTTTAATATTCGTGTCTATGTATTATGTAAAATTTATTGCGTCGTAAAGCAAACATAAATAAATTTTTAGATCATGTCTACATGTATATCATGTGATTATATATCTGAAATTTGTGAATAAATTATTTATTGTAAACATTATATAAATTCATTCAAATGAACATTTTTATATAATACAATTTGAGTCCTTTTTAACGAACGAACTCCTTAAATACTTTATTTGTCCACAACCCCTCACCCATTATACCTATAACCACATATCACATGACATTGTTTCTCACAACTTTATCTTTGCCTCCAAAACTCACTGCTGCCCCACTTTGATGCCCTTACGGCCACTTTGAAACTCCGCTGAAAATAGACCATAAATACAGTCTGTTGCACATAACTCTGGTCACAGAGCTGCGCGTTTTATTTAAGTCGTCAAAGTGTTTTCAATTCACATTCAAACATTTTCCACAGCGATTTAGCAAAATTTTAAAAACTCTAAGTAAAGCTCCGTTATCTTCATTATTAATTTCGTCAATTTCAAATTTGTTAAACGCATTATGTTTATGTTTGATAAAAGGCATGTGATTAAAACGCTCGCATGCTTTTCATAGAACAACTCGGAGTTAATAACTGTTTGTGACCCAAAGTTATGTGCAACAGACTGTGTATGCAGTGTCGGGTAATTTCTGACCAGTTTGGAGTCTATAGCGAAACAAACAGACTCTGATTTTATATGTGTATATAAGGATATTACAATATACAAGGATACAATATATCGATATATGCTGTTTAGAAGTATATTGTTTAGATTTACAAGTTTACAATATAAGTTTGAAGGTTGTCAATAGGAATTTGCGAGCGCGAGCCTTAGCAGCACATGTGCCATAACTGTTTTAATACAATCATTATGTATTAGGAAGTAGACGACACTTTACCACATTTAAGTTTATTTTGTGATTAACTTACATTACATGTAATAGTAATCATTAATATTTAATATTAAGCAATAATTCTTATCATTTACATTAACCTAAAGTTTTATTTATAGAAAAACTGATAAATGCATTATTGATAAAGTGGTCAATAGTTTTACTGTGACAATACATAAAATTAGATATCTTACGTGTGTGAAGACAACGTTAAAGAAGATCTGGAAATGTTTTTATAAGAATTATTAAAATTATTAAAATAAATAAGATATTGTATTAAATGTAATTTAATTAAAATTAAAAAATCCCCCAAAAAAGAATTGTGTGCTTTTTCTCCAAATTTGGTTTAAATGTTAAGTATAATTTGTAGATAAAATGATCAAACTCTTCAAAGAATTACAAAAATCTTCACTTTTAAATTGTTTTTAGTTACATATATTAATAATTAAATATGGAAAATCTTAAATAGAAAAATGTTTAACCTTTAGATGAGATTAAGAAAAAATTTTGATAGAATTTTAATAGATTTTTTATGAGTTAGAATTTCAGAAACAGAAATAAAGAAAAACATTAATATATAGCTAAATAATTTCAATAAACAAGTAGCATATAAAGAAAATTATTTATTAAACAATTAATATTTTAATTAAATAAACAAATCAAAAATATTTTTCCAAAATTTGAAATGAAATTAAAGAGAACGATTAAAGTTTAACATGAATATTCCTGAAAATGTTTAATATTGATATTTCAGATGTACTGATGTTTTTATAAATTATAAAAATGCTGATATTAAATGAATTAAATTTATTGAATGTGAAAAGGATTACGAATATTACAAAAGCCTTTTTCTGCATTTCGAAGCGCCACAATAACACGGCATTTTCCTTCCAGGAATCGATCCGATTTCGTAATTATAATCCCACGTTAGTTCTTCGAAAGCGTTAATATCTCTGTATAAGATAATAATATATTCAATAAATTTTATCAACAAAAAAATTATTCAATAAAATCTGGCATACTTTTTAGCAAAAAACGAAACCCATGGAAATCGTAAATCATGAGTATCGACAAAAACGTTTTGAACAAAACAATTTGGTTCACACGAATGATTCAGATATCGACCAATATTTCCTTTTTTCTTGGCGTCGAGAGAATAAGAAAAGTCTTCCTTATAGAAGTCCTCTCGAATTGAATATTTGACAACTGATTTGTCTTCATTTCTCTTCCGAACTATATTAATAAAAATTTATCTAAACATAGAATAATCATTAAAAAATAAATACCATTATGAACAATGTTTGAGCGCTCTAACGGTGCTTCACTTATTCTCTGATGTGTTTTTCTATTTCCTTTTTTACCGAAATATTTATAGTCTTCATCGCTCGAGTTATCTTCTTCCTTATAGTCTTCGTCTGAATCTTCATATTCATCGTCGTCTTCGTCAACTCCACTCTCGTAGCCTTCCTTGTGATGCTCACAAACATCTATATAGTCGAGATCAGCTAAATATTCGTCTCCAAATGTTTTTCCCTCTTTATCGGCCACATCTTCATTTAATATCTGAGCGGCATATATGCAGAGGAATGCTCCTAAAGAGTCAAAAATAATATAAATTCAAATAAAAGACTAATTTATAAAATTCTTTTCACTAAATGTTATACAGATAAACAAAACCAAAAATGGTTATACCTTTCGGCACGTCGTGTAATACTCGTACGCCCCAACCTTTTTTCAGTGTTTTAAACAATTGAAGCCGACATTTAATACCATTCTGAACGACACGAATAGGACAGCTCGAATTGCAGCTACACTTTTCGTTACACTCAAAAATTCCAGTCATTATGAAATCATCCAATCTCTTGTATTCGTATCCAGGATTTTGTGGTGTAAACTAATTACATTAAAAAAATAATTTGGTTATATTGAATTCTCAATAATGAATGATATTTAAAAATGAGTACTTTTCTAATAGATTCCGCGGCTTCAACTGTTAACTGTTGACACGGACAACATTCACTGTCCACGCAGTTGTCCTCGCAATCACAACAGGAAAGAAAATCCTTATCTATATTAAAATCAACGTCCGGATGCGGAAAGCGTTCGTTGTGATACTTGACGTTTCCGAGATTGTCGTCATCCACTGTGTTGACGCAGGATATCGGCTGCGGTTCTTTGCCTTCAGATATATCGGGAATGTGAAAGCGGGCCTTAATCGGTGACGATTTTCGAATTAAAACGTTTTTCACCGAAAATGTAAACAAATCAATATCTAATAGAGATTGCGTTTCTAATAAATATCGATACGCTTCGTAAATGGATCTCAATCTTCGACCACATGGAGCGCGATAAATAATTTGACTCGTTCTTCCAGAATTGTCCGGATATCTGACTATTTCGCGACGATAGCCACACAGCAGTGGTATGTGATATGGATTTTCGTCGTAAAATTTACGAGATTCCACAACACTTGCTGTGAAATAAAGAATTTACTTTAATGCTATAAACTTTGGGATAATCTATATATTTTACTAAACATACGATTAAAGCAATTGACACCACAAGTGTGGGGCACGTAAGGCTTAACTTTGCGATCAAAGTGTGGCATTCGTACGACTTCGACTTTGATAACATTCAAATGTTCGCTTTCGTTTAAATTGCTTGTATCGCAAGACGACGACGAACTATTTCCCGAACATTTAGCCGTCGATTTTCTAGCGGTCTGTTTGGTTTTCTTTTTCTTTTTAGTCTGATCCGCATCCAGTATTACTATTTCGTCATCAGATTTTGAGTGTTTTGAATCTTCATCTTCGGGCAAATCGTCGGTCCACTCAACAAAAGCGTGACTCTGCTCGAGTCGGCGACAAATTCTGGTCGTCGAACGTCCGGCTCTATGTTTCACTGTCGACGTCTTGTTTCGATTTAGTTCATTATAAATATCTTGCAGTCTTCTCGAGCCGCGATATATCCATTCGGTCACCTCATACTTTTCGTAAGCCATTAATAAAAGACTCGCGTCTAAGTCAATAACTCTGGCGAATTCCCTATTAATTATCAATTATAAATACGGTTCATAACAATGACAAACACAATACACACCATTTATCCAGATATTTAACTCTGATTCGATCATTCAATTGTAATCTAAGCATAGGTCGTTCGGGATAGCTTTCTAAGTACGACCTAATAAATTCAGAGTATTCAGTATCGTTACCAACTTCTTCCCATTGATTCTTATCTGAAAAAATATGATAAAGTAATAAATATTGTTTCATAAATCTAAATATTATCTATTACTTTTCTCGTATATAACTCGCAAATCTTCGGCGTCAACATATCGAAATGCGTTTTTGTCGAAAAATATCAAATAACGGTAAGAGTTGGTGTTCTTCGGCGGTTCGGCAACAGTCCCTGAATAAAAATCTTTTCGTGTATTTAATGATTGATTGCTTGCTATCATATTTGATGATGGATTTTCATCGAAAAGAGCTATAAATAAATATAATAAATGTTAAATATTTTGATCAAATAAATAATAAAAATTTTAATTTGATTGACTAAGGATTTTTAATCATTAAAATTTCACTAAATGTTCTAAATCTTATTAAATGCATTAAGCAATTGTTTATCGCACGATATATAAAAATTAATTTAAATAAATAAAAATAATTTAATATGTAATGGAAAGCGAACAAATAGAAAGCTCTAATAAAATTTCAAATTAAAATTGAATTAAAAAAATTCAGTACGATATTAAATTAAATTAAAATAAAATATTGTTTTTCTACAAACAAAACTTAAAGAAAATAAATAAATAACAAACCAATGACGCGCTCTCCGATTTGAAGCCCAACTGTAGGCTTCGTCGTGTACGCAATCAATTTTCCTGACATAAAATTTCCGCCAGTAATTACAGGATCGTTAAATTTTAGAATGAAGTAATTTTTTTCAGGCTTCATTAGAATCTGCGCCAATTTCCATGGTTTATAAACAATGCCATACGAGGCGGCATAAACTTTATCGCCTGCTTTAAGCGGCCTATATTTACATGAATAGTTGAAAAGAAATAAATATTTATTGATTTTAAAATTAAATGATTACTCTTTAATGAGTGGACCAGTTTTAGGCACATTCTTGACGTCACTTCTTTTGCTGATCCCAGTAATCAAAACATCGCAATCCATACTTGGCTTCAAAATGTTATCCCTTTTCAATATCCCACTCGTGCTCGGCGTTAGAGATGTCTTCTCCATTTGAGGATTGCTTACCATTTTGTTGGCGATACCGGTCAGCACTTCTTGTTTGAACGCGTCGTCCGATTGAGTGCCGACCGATTCGCCGCTCACTTTCTTGCAGTCACTCTTCTCATCAGTATCTGCTTTGACTTGAGGGCAATTTTTATTCATTCGTGATCTCAACTCATTTATATCGATCACACGCTGTACAGGATTCGCGTAATAATTGTACTCATCGTCATAATAATTATTATCGACAATCTCTTCGTGTCTATCATACAAATAGCGATTTGTAATCAACAAAATGGTAGTCAAACTCTTACTGTATGGCAATGCCGCCCATTTGAGCGACCATTTGGTCGAACTCGCGATTGTCGGCGTCGATGCCGTCCATGTCGGCCATCATTTTGTGTCGCAATTCACGCATTTTTCTGATCTGCTCTTCGCGTTCGTTCCAAACCGGATCGACAGACAAGTACTGGTCGACGAGTCTCTCGATGACTGAGGGGTCGCTCTTCACGAACTCCATGAGCTGGTCGTAGTCGATGTCCGCGGGAAACTCGATGGACGAGTAGTCCGAATGACTCATCGTTTGTGATGATCACGAAGTAAATAATCGAGATTTAAGATGATTTAAGATTACCACTCAATTCAAAACGAGTCATGTATTGCTTTCGTTCAGTAATTACGTCTATTGTTTAATGAGCGCTATTGGGTTTGCCGGTTAAATAAATTTAAGGGTTTATGTTTAAAATTGATAATTATTTAAAATTGATAATTATAAAATACATAATAAAAGTAAGATATAATTTCATAAATTATTTTAAGGCTACGATTTAGATATTTATTCACAGTTATGTTTGAGATTAGTTAAATTTAATACTTGTTAATACAATAATACCATTAATTTGATTAAACATGAAGTCAGGAGAAATCTATAATTTTTTATTAAAAATTAATTTTAAAACTTATAAATTTTACAAATATAACAAATTAATTAATTTTAAATAAAATATATATTTAAATATATATTTAAATAATAAAATATAAATAATGTTTTACTTTTTAATATATCTCATGTTATAATCTGAAAAAAGTTAAATAATTATATTTACTTTTTAATTTAAATTTAATTAACCTTTATTATCATATATAAGTAGCAATAAATTTTAATAATAATAAATTTTGCTTTTTATGAAATAAGTAAATGCATAAAATAATTAATGAATATATTTATCAATTGATCGCTTATTTTAAGATTATTCAAAATGTTTAACTCTTAGGCGAACACTAGAAAAGGCAATCACGTGTTCAGTACTGTATGAAACTATACATTAGTAAACAAATAAATTGCAAACAAATATCATATTTTGAACCAAACATTAACTATGAATTACATTACAATTTATCGATTAATATCTCGAAACCATATAAACGGCGCGAAACGGTCGCAGACATTACTGAACCGATGGTTAGCGGAGAAAACGAGTGAATACGACGTCAACAAACGATTGTCTCACAACTGGAGTGATCGCCAACTAATACACAAGAAATCGCTGTTAACGGCTGCGAACTGGTGGTCATCGCAGTACACGCAACGCCGCGACGGCCACAAACTGCCGGTGACGTACGACTTCGCGCGCGAACGCATACTTCTGGTACTGAAACTGTACGACAAGGTCGACCCCGAAAAGCTGACTCTCAACTCGCACTTCTACAACGACTTGGGTCTCGACTCTCTCGATCACGTCGAGGTCATTATGGCTATGGAGGACGAGTTTCACTTCGAGATACCAGACTTGGACGCGGAGAAACTGTTAACGCCGGCAGACATACTGCGATACATAGCCGATAAGGAGGAGGCGTACGAAGAGCTACAACACCGGCATCAGGAGGGCGACCATCACGACACCCATCACTGAATGACGATTATTATGTTTTAGTTGAGATCATATTTAATTGGATTCAATAATATTATTAAATCGATAGTTTGCTTTGCTTTTCCGCTCTAAACTCGTTATCATAAGTGCGTTAAACTCTGTTTACTGTGTATTAGTTTAAGAATGGTTATTGAAAATAATAGTTTGTATTTATAATAAATTACTACTAAATTAAAATAATTAAATTTAATATGTAAATCTATTTGAGAAATGAATAGTTAATTATAAATTTTCTCAACTTTTCTCAATTGATTGGATATACCAAACGATCAACACTTTAATCACGATTGTCACGATCATAATGACTATCACATTATATTTTTTTAAATTCTAAAGTAAGATCTTTTACAAAAAAACAAACAAATATACGAAAATGATTATGAATTCAAATAACAATATTTATTTAATCACAAGCGAACATCATATGAATCGCCACTCTCTTGTTTGTCTGGCATTCACTCCTCAAATTCACTTTCATATTCACTTCCAGAGGAGACATTTGCGGAGACATTAGTTGACGGCGCCAAAGTGGTGACATGATAGACACCTTCATTGAGCTGAATGCCGACCGCAGTCGGGTTCACCATAACCGACACAATGCCATCAATAACTACCCCAAACTTTCCTATCAAGTTGTCCACATTCATCTCATGCAGATATAGCTCTCCGCGAACAACGAGATGCGAGGTCTGTTCGAAATAGTAGGCGTGACTCTTCTCGCCGATCAGCGCCGCAACGATGCCGACGGTGTTGGGAAGTATACCGACGGTGATTCTGTCGGGCGCGTGCAGGACTTGAATGGCTTGCTTGGCCAACTCGGGGTTGGACTGATCGCACTCGACCAGCTCTATAGTGCTGCTATAGTCACTCCTCCAATGCTTGGCAATCATGCTCTTCATATACTTGCCATACAAGATGCCCACCACTTTACGACTCACTCCGTTCTCCTCATCGCTGCAGTAAATTAGATATTGTTGTGCTAAATCCCTAGTTTTGGCTATCTTTTCATATCTTGGTATTTCCATTTTGTTAATCTGATTTCAGTGACAATTAGTACTTGTATTTTAAGTTAATTTCTAATCTATTTAATTATAAATGAAAATTTTGGAATAATGATAAATAAAAATAATTTTTTATCCAATTATTACAATAAATTTGAGTAATACAACAATGAATAATATTTCTTAATATAAATTTTTTTTAATGAGTTTTACAGTATACATACTGTATCTCTTACATTCATCAAAATGATTGTATAATTGAATCCAATATTAATGATAGATCGATGCCACAAAAAAATTTACACCATATAACTGGTTTGAATAAGAATCAAAACACATTGAATGTAATTTTAAAGTTGAAACTAATTATCATAATTAAACAGAGTATTGTTGTAAATGCACGTATGATTGCTTTATTTATCTTTATAATTGGCGCCCAAATAGTATTATTTAAAAATATAGCGCATTTGCAACAATTCTCATTACATTTAATTTGAAGCACAATAATATTAAAGTTAATATCCTTATTGTAAATATCTTTTACTCGTGCCATAATAAAGTTCACGCTTGATTTCTCTCATCTATTCAATGCAAAACATTTTTGTTGATCAATAGCACTCTCATCCCAGAACTCTCCAAACAAGTGATCACGACTGCACAGAAGGTTTTTAATTGTAATCGATTGACGAGTAGTAAAAGTAGAAACTGAGATGAAAGTAAATCATAATTGTTAACGTGTCGGCTTAAGTCAATATTTGCGATGAACAATATTCATTGATTATATGTAGCAAAATTCAATTTGCAGGCTCGCGAGTGGTTCGCGTACCTGCTCTCAGATCTCGTTATTACTTTGATTTATTTTTATCGTCAGTCGTCAATAACTCTCGATAAACTATCTCATTGTGGTTTGGATACAAAAAGCCAAAAATTAATTATTCTGATCATAATTGTTATAATAATATTATTAAAGTAATTTATTTTTGGAAATCTATCAAACAAAAGTAAGTTTTTCAATTCTATTTTAACAGTCAAATTAAATATCGATTTATTTATTTGTGAAAAAGCGAAAACAAAATGTTTGAACGATTATTTAATTGCATAATATATGTGGTGATGACAATAATCCTTGCCGTGCAAGTTGTCAGTCGTGTTCCTCAGCGGGAGTTCAGAAAACAGTCGTCAGAACCAATTTCCTCAACAGAATATCCCGACGTTATAGTAGAACCGATTTATGATATTCGTATTGAGAATAAAGAAAACTGGAAACCAATGAGATTTGGTAAATGATTTGCTGAATAATTTGGACATTTGCAACTATTTTTAATCTAATGATTTACTTTACGATAGTAAAGATTCAAATATTAAATTACTTAATAATAAATGAAATATGAATAAAATATTGTAATTTACTGGTGTATTAACGAATTAATCGGTTAATTTCATTTCATTTATCTTTTTATTCATGTATTTTTATGTGCATTATTACTTTTTTGCTAACTTATTAAGTTATTATTATTATTATGCTTAAAAATAGACTCTACTGTTTAGTTTGAGCGTCTGATTCCAAGTAACGAACTAACTGTAACTAAATATTCCTAAAAATTAGAATCTGATTCTCAATCTTTAAACATTATGACTCAATAAACATGAGTCTGAGCATTGGATTAACGAGTCTGGACTCATCAAACACAAAGCTTGAACTTATTTCTAGTATTGCAAGCCTTAACCTGAACCAATATAACAATGTAAATATCAAACAATTTACTTTTGAAAAAACATTTCATTTATTTGCCCTATACTATACTAGTATAATGATACTTAAACTAGAGTTTCATCCCGTTTTAACAAAATGGCAATTTAAATAGCTTATAACCCTATGAACCCCTCACACCTATAATCACACTTCATTCTATTCAGTACATGATTCTGACTTCAAGAATCTTTCTAAACATTAAACTCCCCTCAAACCAATACCACCTTAACCTTAACCACTTCAATCAAATGATATTTAATTTATTAAGATTTCTACGTTATGAAATAGTAATATTTGTTAATGCAATTGAAAATTGGTTGTGCTATAAAAATATCATGCACTGGTACTTCAATACCGGGTTTCTTGGAAAACCAAGACATTTGGTCGCTCTAATCTAAATCTAAATGTCTTTAAATATATACAGTAATGAAGAATATTATAAATTTTGATTTAGACGAGTTAAGCTTAATTCAAATGCTCGATATATTTTGTAAATTGTAATAATTATTCAAAATTAAAACTTGAATTGATCGAGAATCAAATATTTTGTTAGCCATTAAGTGAATATTTATTTAAATATAATTTTTATTTACTTACAATATAATAGATTTTATAATTAATAAATTATAATCGAAATAATTTATAATTTTGTAATGAATTGTTTAATTATAAAATGAAAACACATTTTAATCAAATTTTAAGTTAAATTTGTTTTATAAATAAAAACAATAAATAACAATAGTCTACATATTAAGTATATATACACACATACACACACATATTTATTTATATTAAATATATAGCATTTATATAATAATTGAGAAAAGCATATGAAAAAATAAAATGGATAAGTCAATAATGTAATATATATAAATAACAAATAGCTTACATTTATATTATATTCAAATCTCAAAACTAAAGTAATTAAAAAAAATTACATAGAAATAAATCATATGTGATTAATTCATATCTCTTAATATTCTTTAATGATATTAATTATATCTTCATCCCCATCGTTGAAAGATTCCTATAAAATAAAATACAAATTTTGAATTATTATTTTAAAATTTAAATATATATATATATTAAAGATAATATGATATGTGATTTAGTAATCAAATTCCAGCACACAATTTATAAATTCCAAAAATTCCACACACATTATCTGAATTAATAAAATATGATCAAATGAAATAATTATAACAAGAAAAAAATTCGAAATTTAAAAAATAAGATCCACTCAAGATTTTAAATAATTTATTCATTTTTCAATATTTTTTTTTCTGTCAAAAACGATAATTTTAAACTTAAATCAAAAACAAAGTTTTTATATTTTGATAGATTGTTGAAAGTCGAGAGATTAAGAAATGCATTTCTTCAGATAAACCAAATATGAAAGTGGAAAGTTCTTATATATGTTGCGATTTTCATATTAAGAAATGAAAATCAAATTAAAATAATATGAAGCTAGAATTAGATCCAAAATATAATTATGAAAATTTGCAGTTTTGACTAATTATTCTTTAATTAATGCTGAGGATTATTTAAATTTTCCACTTTTGTAGAACCATTAATTTTAATTAAGATTTATTAATTGATTGATTAATAAGTAATAAGTAAATAAATAAACTTAAAATGTTATATTATTTTTCATACAATATAATGAATATAATTTTGTAGTAATAATAAACATTTATACAATCACTTGTTTTAAAATTTTTATCCTAAAATCTTAAACTTTAAATATATATTATATAATATATATAGTATATATATATATATATTTATAGTTACAAGATATAAAGTAAGATTCTTATATGAATCTTCTTTTACTTATTTTTTTGATGATTTTATGTATAATATAAATATATTTTTTTTAAAAGTATAAATTAAATCAGAACTGCTTACGTGAGGTTACTCTGGAGACAAATTGTTTTAATTTAAACTGATCTTTACAAGTTAAGACTAAAGATAAGTTATCATAAAAATAAAATGTCTCAAGAGTAACAGTATGTTAAGGCAGGAAAAATGATAAAATGAATGAATAACACTGTAACTAAATATAATACTCTAATATAAAGTATTTCGTTAACTGAATCATTACATTATTAAAAACAACATACCAGGTCTTTGACATCTACAATTAGTACCCCACATATTGCATCTAAATTGTGATGTAAAATAGTTTAAAATTTATCATTATAATATAAAATAATATGCGATTAGAGAAGATCGTTTATGGTCAGCTGAAAAAAATAAAATCGGAGTTCAATTTCGGTCAGACCGGTCAGAATTTTAGTGTGGTTTCAAAAATCGGCAGTTAAATCTTGTCATTTAAAAATAAAGTTTATAAATTTTATAAATCTGCATTCATATTCGGTCAAATGCGGTTACTTACCGTAAACGATCTGCTCTATATTTAATATAATATATCACAATAACGTAAAGAAGGTAATATAAATCAATTCACTCAAATACCTGCAAGCATTTTCGCAGCAATCGTCACTTGTGAAACAACTCGAACCTCGTCTTAAGCAACTGCGCCTAATTATTTGATTTATATATTTTTATTTAAAAAAATGCATTTTAATTCATGTTAATTACTCACTTTTTGTTAATATATAACAGTTTAGCTATATTGCCATTATAGTCATCTAAAGCATCGGCGGGCAACTCAGCTTCTTCTGACCATTAAGTATAAATTAAATAATTAGTTATAAGTTATAATAAATTTTATGTTTAATTGTTATATTAATATAATTTATATTTTAATATTAAATCAGATAAATTATATGAATGCACTTTATGGAATTTTACAAATTGTTATTTATATATATATATATATATATATATATAACTTTTATTAATTTTAAATGCTATTTACATTTATAAACTAATCTGTAATGCATTTAAATTTAAAAAGTACTTATAAAATTCATTAGTATTTATTCTTAATAACTAAACTTAATGCAATCCTGATAAAAGTATTTCACTTTTACTATCTTAGGTATATTCAACCTACTATAAGCTTTAGAAGACTTAAAATGTATTATTTAATATTAATATAATATATGAGCAAATATTAATAAAGACTTATATTCTATTTCTGTATTAAATTAGTAATACGATGTCAAATCACATTAATTTACTTTGATATAGATTCATAATTCTGTGAAATTAATAATTTGATAATCTTTTATAAAGATTATTTAATTAAAAAGAGTATTCAACTATTTACACTTTCATAACTAATAATGAAATAATATATCAAATAATATATAACATTTG
>JAQIYA010001185.1:0-14125 GCA_034699355.1 Microtritia minima | reverse complement strand
GGTTTTTATAAAATGGTTCATAAAATCCATGAGTTCATAAAAACCATGGTTCATAAAAACCATTCATGACTGTATTTCAGTGTTGTTAAAGTTAAAACTTGGTTTTAGTTATGCGAAAGAGTATTGTTGTATAAGTCATTTTTAAAATGTTATTAATTAGATATATCTCTCCAACAATACTCTGCTAACGATATGTAAATTATAATATGCCTAAAAATAAAAATCGATTTCAGTCGAGTTGAGTTCAACGAGTATCACATGGGAGGGTTGGAAGGGGTGGGAGGGGTTAGGAAGGGTTGAGAGGTTATTTCTGGAGTATGGAAGTTGGTCGCTGGCCACTTCGGGAGTGGGCAGATCTGTTCGGGAGTGGTCTCAACCTTCGCCGTTAGTCCTGAATGCAAATCCCTATCACTTGTCCAGATCGGTGGTCATGTGTAAGCTCTAACATTCGCCCTCATATTACTCAGAATCATATGCGGAGTCGAATGGGGGTCATCTCGTGTTGCTCTTACTGGGGAACAACTTTAGTGGGCGTGATCATGGAGTACGACATTGGACTCAGAATTATGTCCTCAATAGAATGAGGGAGTCTTGGGTTAATGGGGACCTAAAGTTAAGGTCATCTTCAGTTGAAGGCGTTTTGTTTTGAGGAGGGTTTAGGGTTAGGATTTAGGGTTAAGGGGATATTGGGTTGAGAGGGCTTAAGGTTGAGAGGGTTTATTGAACTGAGAATCATGTACTGAAGAGAATGAAATGGGATTATATGGAGTGAGGGGTTCATAGGGTATAAACTATTTAAAATGCACGTTTGTTATAAAACAGTCTTAAACATTAGTTTTATTATATTCTTACACCTATACAAATATAAAATTGAAAAATTAAAAATTTGTTGGAGATTTCTCTCAAAAAGCCTAATAGTTATAGTGAAAGCTAGTATTGCGAACGAATCAATCAAAAAAGTTAATTCTAAATTCTGTAAATATCTGAATAAAAATTTTAAAATGTAACGACTCTTCAAAAGTAGAAATTATGAGATAATACTTTAGATTAAATTTTGTGGTATTAAATCAGGAAAATTATTCTTTTTCTTGTCTTAAGCATTAAATAGTCATAAATTATACATTTGACATTCTTTTAATATCTGATATTTATTCAAAACAATTAAGCGTTAAATGTTTTTTTAAAAATTTATTTATCAAAAATTTGACATTTTATGGCATTTTATGGCATTTAATGACATGACATTTTATGTAATTTTTGGTTTTAGTAGTTCATTAAGTAGTGATTACGATGATTTATAAAGCTTGAGAGTTTCGGTTATATGCGATTTCATAATACAAGTAAAGTACAAGTAAAATATTTGTTCAGATGGGCTTAACATCCAAAACAACTCTTGAAAGTAACTTAAAAGAAGAATTTTTTCCTTGAAATTTACAGGAAAAAAATTGATTTAATTGAAATTGAAATTATAAAATGTTATTTAAAAATTATTATATGTTTTAATAATATAAATTTAATAATTAATAGCATTTAACAATTTGATTAAGATATGATAGGAAAACATGTTTAAACTTATCATACAATCATATAAATGGTTAATTATGGAAAAATAAAAAATTAATTTATCATCAAAATCTATTGGAAATTCCAATTCTAATCCCAAATCTATTCTAAATAATATTTAATAAAAAGTCAATTTAAAATCTTTTATTAGCAAATTTGAGTTTTTAACAAACATAAGAATTAAATTAGAATTAATTAATTAATTAAATAAAAAATTAATGATATAATTGAAGATAAATTAACGAAACAAACCGGTTTTACAAAAGAAAAATTGTAATATATTTATTTAAAAATTTTGATTATGAAAATTTGGTTAATATAAAAACTTAAAAACTCGTAATATATGCACCAATAAAATCTTTTGTAGTGGAGTGTTATAATTATTATCACAACCTTAAACTACAATAAAAAATGATTGCCGGACAAGCATAAAAATTCTACTATAGAAAATTAAAAAAATTAAAATGCACAATATTATTAAATATATACCTTTTCATTATGAATAAATATAGAATTAAATAATTAAATAACTTGTATTATTTCCTTGTATTAACCTGTATTATTGTATAACTTGTATTACTTTTTTTATTTAGCCAAAAACCAAAAGTTTTTCGAAACTTATGTAACCGAAACTTTGAAACTTAGATATAAATATAAAATTTTTACCTTATTTTGTCTTTGACAAAATCAAGCTTATGTGTGTCTGGCGTCCCCCCCCCCCCCCCCGTTGAAGAGAAGGAACCATAAGTGGTATAAATTTAATGACGCTTACATAAGGTTTTAAGTTGTCCAAATCTCTTTATTAACAAAGGGAAAGTTGTTTAAATAGAGTTTATACTTGACAAAGTTGGAAATTATTTATTAAGATACAATACACTCTTTATTAACAAAGGGAAACTTGTAAAATTAAATTTTAAGTATTGTTGAGATAAAATACAACAATGAAGCGCGAACGTAGTGAGCACTTAATTAAGTAAGTAGGTAACACAAATAAAATAAGTTCATAATAGTATTCAATCTTGTTTATTTATAATTTCAAATTTTAATGAGTTTTTATTACTAAAAAAAACACTTATTTGTAATTACATGTTTTCATTAGTTTAAATAAAAAATTTTAAATTTCTATGTATTGAAATTTATACAAATTTGAAAATAATAAAACTATGCATTTGATGTATATTTTACTTATATTTAATTTTTGCTAATATTATTATATTTTTATATTTCAAAAATAAAAATAAATTTTTAAAAGTAAAAAATGATTTCAAACTTATTTAATAAAAGAAGTCAAAATGTAAAACAATTGAAATATGATAAAAAAAGAATTGATGATAATGTCAATTCGCAATACGTATTGTTGCCATAAAATAAAATAAATAAGTCCAATCATAGTTGGGATGAGGAGAATAGGGCTGAAAATTGCGAGATTTGCTTTGGAGAAGACGAATGCACAGCATTGCACTAATATTATGGCTATGTATAGAAACACTTCTGCCCAAAATATTGAGAGTCGATATGGAAGAAAAAAGCCTATAATTGTTATATTAGATCGTATTATTTGCGATTTGAAAAAGTTATTTTATTTAATATACCTTTAAAGAAAAGTATTGCAATTTCAATAATAATGAAAAATTGAAGGTAGCATTGGGTTGAGAAAACTATTAATGAATGGATAACAGACATGTTGGTCGAGCACATGAAACGGTTTCTGCTTTTAGAAATACATAGTGATTTTTTAGTACGTTTCCATAGTGATTGCGATTTTTATATTATCATAACAAACAATTTTAAAAATTAAATTGTTATAATTAATATTAAAGCTTTAATTAAGTAATTTTTATAAGGATACATAAACTGAGATATTTCGAAATCTCAGTTTTCTAATTTTTTAACTTTGATTAATTTAATATTATAAATATATATACTTTAAAAATTTTATTTTAAATTAGTCGAATTGTTATATCTGATCAAAAAATTATATCTTTGATCAGATATAATAGTATTAATAATATTAAAAACAATCTAAATTCTAACAAACAATCTGCACTAAAATTTAATATCGAAAAAGTAAAATATCTAATACACAGAAAAACAACTTAAAATCGAGCGTAAACTTTAAATAATAAAGTTATAAATATAATTCTAAAATCCTTCTTATAAACTATTTCCAAGGTCTGAAAGTAGAGATTTGTGAAAAAATCCAGATCCAAAATCTAACAGTAAACAAGTATTTAAGAGTTTTCATGAACGCCCGCTAAGATCTTAAAAAGTATTTCAATTAATCGTTTAAGAGTTTTACAAACATTCTATTAATAATATTGGTTAATGATATTCCCTAAGTTTAAATGCTAATAATGTTTGATAGATATTTGCTGCCATACATTGTTACCACTTATTTTAAATAAAAGTTATAATTATATTTAGGAAAATATAAATTTAATTTTATAAAATAGCTTTAATATAAACATGCATAAGAAGTTTTATATTGATTTAAACGAGATATTTGTTAGATTGTTATTACTGCTAATATTCATTAAAATTTAGTTTTTTAAACAAAAATAAATATTCAATTTATTATATTGTATAACAGATTAAATAATAAATAAGTTAAACTAGATTTGATTACACGTCGATTTTCAAAATATTTTGTTAATAACATTATGAGACTTTCACCTACGTGTATGTCAATGTCATTTACAGACATTAGACATTTAAGTGTATGAAGAAATAGCGTTAAATAGCATTAAAGCTAAATCGCACAAATAGCCACAAAGATCACGAGTATTACACGCGTACGTCTTGTTGCTCTAAAAAATCATACTTTCTATAAAAAGGTAATTAAGTTTTGAAAACTTTGTGATTTTATGTTCCTTAAAAAAAGTTCACATTTGTTTCAAATATCACCATTTGTATTGAAGGTAAGTTTAATTTATTTTTTACACATTAATTATAATAAGCTTTATAAGTCTATTAACTTTAATCTATGTATGAGATATAAAATTATGTAAATGGCATGTAATTAAGTTAAGTAAAAATATAAAAACATTATTATACATTTTTATTAGAAGGCGGATAATATATGCATTATAATATATGCATTTATTTTTTTGAAATATACATGCAAATGATTTTATTCTTTTATGCAAATATGCCTTTAATAATTTTAAA
Source organism: Microtritia minima (assembly GCA_034699355.1). Lineage (NCBI taxonomy): Eukaryota > Metazoa > Arthropoda > Arachnida > Sarcoptiformes > Euphthiracaridae > Microtritia > Microtritia minima. The sequence continues at coordinate 9,394 of JAQIYA010001185.1, read as the reverse complement.
AATAGGCATTTAAACGTGTCTTTAAAATTATATTTTGAGTTTGGATTACATCATATTATGTCAGTAATTAAATTTTTAAATGTTAATTCGAAGTAGTCGATCAATTAATTTTAAATTATGACGAAAAAAACACTTTTAAACATTACAAACATTATTTTGCCCTAAAATTAATTTTCAAAATGATTAGCATGAATATTTTTTTAAAAGGATTTTATTAATTATTTAGAGTTATTAAATTCTGAAATTCTTTATGTTTAACTTTAAATTGCAAAGTAATTATAATTGGATTTCTTCAGATTAATTTTATTTTAATATGTATTTTAATTAAATTGTGATGATATGATTGCGTATGATTTGCAACGTTTGCATAGCCTAACAAATAATGAAGAATATAGTGATTTTAATTACCTGCAAAATTCAATAATTCCCAATTATATTTTTGTATAGATATTTATGGCAATTTAGTGCTTTCATTTTCTTGGAAGAAATGATTGCAAAAAGGTTGAAAGGTTAAAAATTTATTCTACCTTTAACCACGAGGGTTAAAATTAATTTAACCTTTAACCTTAACACTGTTTAACCTGAGTTAACCAAAGTTTAAACTTATAAATATAACATCAATATAATTCAAAATTATTATCAACAAATAATTTAATAAATTAACAATTAAAATACAAATATAGTTTAAAATAATTTAAAATTGTTAATTCAAGTTCTTAATAGCAGTTTCTAATCATTTTTTTCAAAGTAATTTGAATTTAGAAACTAAAACTTTTAGAAATTAAATTTAGATTAGAAATTAATTTTTCAAAATTTCCTAAAAGCTTATTTACTTGAAAAATACTATTTTAATATATTAATATACATGTATTGAACATGTTAGACAGAGGTAAATACATATGCATATATGTATTTATAAATAGTTTGAATTAATTAGTGATTAACCTATTTGTGAAAATATGTGATAAAAGGTTAAATCAATTTCTTTTCTATGATTAACCGATACTCCGAGGCTCGGACTTTACCAGAGTCTGGAGTCTCAGAGAATCATAGGAAAAGAAAATATTTCTTCATTAAATATATCTGATGAAGAACTGATGCATACCTTTCTAACTGTTAGATTAATTCACTTGTAATAAGTGAACAAAAAACATATCGTTGTTATCCAAAGAAAAAATAAATCAAATAATTATTTAAATAACGAAAAAATATATATGAAAATTGATTAAAATAAGTATATTTTATCGAATGTGTTTAAAATTTTTATGTTATTATTTTAATGCTTTCTCCCCACGAGTGAACAAAATTCACTCAAATGAAATTAATATATAAAACTATATAAATTAACATAACTATATATAAAAAAATAAATAAACAATTAACTGTAAAACCATCAAACACTTTGCACAAAACGTTAGTTAACTAATGATGAGAATGTGGAACACTTTATCAAAACGTTTTCATAATTTTGAAAATTAAAACTAAACTAATATATTCGTTAACGAAGAATATATTTAATTAAAATAAGTATACAGTATAAGTAATAAGCAGTTAAGTATGTTAGTATAATTTTCGTTCATACTATTTTATCTCTTATAAATGCAATACAAAAATTATTTTACATTTACATATAAATATATTTGATTGTGCAGCCGAGAAATTATGGCTTTTAATTATTTCTTCTCAATATTAATATTATCATTGGTTTTGACAACAGCGTCATTCGCTTATAGCGATCCAATTAATTATTTGTATCCGAAATATTACGATTTGCATAAAATCGAAACACGTTCTGTTCCGCGAGTATATTGTGGACGAACTCTTGTTAATGCTTTGGCATTAGTTTGTGATAATATCTATAAGAAGAGAAATTCAAATTCAGCAAAAGCGCCGATTGAAGGTATGTTACTATTATTGCAAATGTCTTGACTTATATGTCTTAAGTATTAATATTTTTACTGTATAGTGATGTTTAAAAGTTAATCGATTACTGCATTAAACTTTAATTTTATTCGTTAAAAATTTGTTTGACATTAAATTTAATTCTCTGCTTAAAGGATTAACTTAAGGTTAAGCTACAAAAATTATTTTAAGTTTTATTTTTATATTATTATATAAAATGGAAATAGAATTGATTTCCGGAAAACACCACTTCCGGAACGTCGTCTTCAGCTAAGCTGAATCCCGGAAAAAAGTTAATGAACATCTAAAGAAAGAATCTTCGACTAGTATGAGATAACGGTGTTTATGCACAATTAAAAATATAAATTTTATTACCATATATATACTGCTCATATGTGTAAAATTTTAACCATCATATTTTGTATATTAAAGATTTTAAACACTTTCTTAGTAATTTGTAATTCATTAACAACTTTAGAACTTTTCTAATTACATATATTATATTTCAGTATATATCGCAATATAATATTTTTAATTTTTCTAACTAATCTAAAAATAACAATTTTGATACTTAACTTTTTTTCAAAATAGTTATTTTATAAATCTTAAACTAATCTAATTTATAAAAATTTGCAAACTAAAATTTTTTTTTGAAAATAACAACACATTAAATTTTTTAGATTTTGATCAAGAAAATGCGATTTCACCAGAAGAAAGTATCGATTCTGGTGCCAAATACTCGCAACATTACTTTAAAATATTAAATAACGAAAGATCTAAATATTTTCATCGAAATCTTCGAGGAGTAGTGGATGAATGTTGTAAGAGGCCGTGCACGCCAGACATACTAAGCCAATACTGCGGCGAACGTACTTAAATCGTACAAATGTCAGTCTTGTCAACGATAACAACAACATTTGTAATTAACAAATAATTAAATGGATTTTAATGTTCAATGAATAATGAATACATTGATACAATTAATTAATTTATAAATTTATTTAACTTTCGAATAAAATATGTTGTATTAAAATATATTTAAACTTAATAATTTATATTAAATTTTCATTATTTACCGCATTTATTTCATAAAACTTAAACTTTTGTGAGATTAAAGGAATTGTCTATGAAAACGTTGTAAACGTTTCGGGACGTCAATCCAAACTGAAGAAAAAGTTTTCACATACAATAATTTTCAAAAAGTCATATTATTAAAAAACTTAATCTTAATAAATTTATACATAATTTAAGAAATATAATCTGTCAACTTATTTGGATTTAGTCTAAATCTTCCGTCGGTTAATACTCTGCTAACATAATTATTAAAAATTTAATTTAAAAGGTTTGTACTTTAAAGGAATTGTTGAATTATACTTTTGCCAAAAAGTTGAAATTATTCTGCATTTAAATTATTGCAATAATTTAATTTAAATTTATAATGAAACGATTCTTATGACAATTCTTATAACGGGAAACCAATAATAATTATATCATTGTCAATGTCAGGAAATATTGAAAAAAAAGTTAACAAATTTTAATTTTTTGTAATATTTCAATGGTTTCACAATTATTGTTGACATTCACATTAATTATTGATTAATTTTTGAAATAATATTTGTTATTTTTATGATATTTCTTCGACTTAATTCTCTAAAATTCAACTTTTTCTCATTTTATTTAATAATTTATAAACTCTAAAATGTAATTATTAAAACTGTAATATCAATAGAAGTTTTTGCATTCAAATTATTGAACGAGAAGTCATTGTAAACATGTTCGTCAGTTACACAATGACTGACCACTCGTTCAAATTTGGCGCTTTAGATGGTCTGCGAGTAGTGTTGCGGGAGTGCTGTCTGTCGGCGGAGAGGATAGAGTGCGGCATAGAGTGATAGAGAGTGCGTTCAGAAAGTGTGTGTCTGTGAATGCACTCCATATTGGATTAATCGTGAATTTGTTCATTCAGTCACCCATTTCTGGCATTTGTCGTGCGAGCCATCAGTCGATGTGATTCAACGCCACTTTAGCCCAACTGCGAGTTCCACCTCAACCTCCACTTCGACTCGTATGAACGCCATTCGTCGCACTTTCTATTGACAGTAATCGACGAACGCTCTCATTAACCATTCAATTAAAGGTTAGAATCATTTGAATTAATCGTACAATTAATTGCGAGTGAGTTCACTCAAGAAGCGCGTCAACCAATGAGTCGAATGAGTGGCGCGAATGTCATATATTGTATGATAATTAAGATAATATCGAAGATTGAGTTCATTGTACGCTATATTTTGTTGTAAACACATTACGCAATCGATTGCTTGCAGTCATCACTTATTAGAATTGAATTACAATTGAATTACATTTAAATTATTGCTTTATTGTATTTGACGTAATTATAAAAAATCATAAGACGTTTGTCTGAAATGAGAAATGATGTTGTGATTGGTGTGAGGGAAGTGACACTTTGATGAGCATCGCATCGGTTTGAGTGTTTGGGCTGCGAATGGGTTTCGCAGTGGACTGCGATGAGTGCGGTCGTGTCGGTGTCGGCGATGGTGTGGCCATTGTGGTCATTGATGTGGCCAACGGTGTGGGCAGTGGTAGTCGTTTTCGCTTAGGAGTCGGTCTTCTCTCTCCCGTATGCGTCCGCATATGGTTTTGCAATTCCTGTTTCTCGCAAAAGCTTTTATTTTCGCAGAGTTCGCACTTAAACGGACGCAATCCGAGGTGATTGCGACGCACGTGCTGTGAATCGAAACATTCATTACAAACCATTTCCATTTAAGTCATTCAATTACTCACTTTCAACATATTAGGATAAGAGAAAAATTTTTGGTTACAGTAAGAGCACTGAAAAATTGAAAAGTATTAATAATTGTGTTAATTGTGGTAAATGTATGTTAAATGTGATTTACTGTGTGTCTCTTTTCTCCCTTATGGTGATCCATATGCAGCTGCAAATTAGATCTGCACCTGAAAGTGCGCTCACATATGGTGCACTTGAATGGGCGCAGATCGGTGTGAACTATTTTGTGCTGATTTAGTTGAGCGATCTGTCGGACAATATATTGACAATACATGTAAACGATTGATATTGATATGATATAAATAGTATTACTTGTCGATAGCATTTGCCGCACGTCTCGCAAACGAACGGCTTCTCTCCGGTATGTATTCTTTGATGAGCGGTGTAATGCGTTTTGCTGTGACAGATGAGTCCACACGACGAGCATTTCAGTCTTAAGTCCAAACTATTTTCCTCCCCCTTATGCAGTCTCCTGTGTCTCTCCAGCGAAGCGATGTGTTTGTACACTTTACCACAATATTCGCATTGTCTGTCAACACATCAGCGCTTAAGTAAAATATAATTCAATAACAGAGTTATATTAAACCTCGTTCTGTCCTCCGAGTGAAACTTTTCGTGAGCTTTCAATTGATGAATGGTTACGTATTTCTTCGCACATTTAGCGCACTCATACTTCTTGTCCGCATTTTCATGCACTTTAAGGATGTGTTGCTGAACAGAGAATTTGGACGACATTCTGAGATCGCAAACCGGACACGTGAACGGGTTGTTCGCTAAGTGAGTCTTCTTGTGGTTTCGCAGTAATGTTCTCCATCTGAGTAACAAAAGAAATACTATGAAATACTATTAGCTAAGGTCTAGTAAGTGTACATCGCTGTACATCGATATGCATAAGCGTATGGATGAGCCATACCTGTAGGTCTTCCCGCAAGTCATGCATTTGTATGGCTTATCTTCCTCATGGATTTTCATGTGCTCTTTGAGATACGTCTTCTTAAACTCCTTATTACAAACGGGACAATTGACTCGAACCAAACGACTGGGAGGCAATCTTTTTTCCTGTTTGTCGCCCTTTGTTTGCGTTTGGTTTTGTTTCCATTTCTTTCCGTTAAAATCGCTTTCATTGCATATGATTTGATTGGCAACATAGGCATCACTTTCGCCAATGGTGTCACTAATTTTATTTACTTTTTCGCTCAAACCGTTCATTTTATCAAATTGAATATTGGAATTACTATTATTATGGCAATTACTAATATGATCACAATTATTAAGCATGCAATTATTAAATAGTTTATCTCTATTATTAAGCACTTTCTTTCTATTAGTTGTCTTTCTCTTTATTTTACTTTTCGTCATCTGTTCATTAGTTATGGAAAGATTGCTAGAAATATCGATGCCATTCGTAAGTAATATGTTTTCCAATGCGCCGGAAATTGTTGTTTGTGTTTCGATTTCTTGGATATTGCATGACATTAAAGTTGACAAATCGAGGTTTGCGTTGGCATCCGATTCGACGTTAATGGCCATAACTGTTTGCTGCAACTGATATGTCGCGTTCTCGTCACAACTTTTTACTAACAAATATCCTGGAATTAGTAGCGAACTGTTGGCCATAGAGTTGTTGACTGGCATTTGCATTTGGTCTGATGGCAGCTCCAACTGTATTGTCACGCTTTGCTCGCCATTAGAGGCCATTATCGGCAGATCGGCGCACAGTTGAGTGGATGAACGTTAAGAATTAGCGCAGCGTATAGTGAACGTGAGAGTCGACAACATAGTGGATGTATAGCACTGTGTCTATCATACGTACGCCATTTGCTCCGTACAACGCTTTGTACAACACTGTTCAGACTCCACCCAACGCTACCTTTTTTGTTGTTGTTGTCGAGAGTAGAGTCAGTTTGATGTAGCGTTCACTCGAGTCTAGTGCTTCTGCCCATCGATTGCCTGACTGGGTATATGGTGTATGGTATGGTTGAGTATACGCTTCAATATAGTTGAATACATTGAACACAACATTTTCATATACGCTCTACAGTGCGCTCAGTGAACGCATTTGTCTCGTCAAATACGCTATTGATGTGTTAGCATATTGGTTAGCACTGGAAGTGGTCACAGTCGACATCAATGCTGGAGCCGCACCACGACTACCACCCGCACCACTGCTGCCCAACGCCAGTAACCATCAGTACCCCAGCAATGCTCGACTCAGTGGAGGCTCTCTTTACAAGAGTAAACACCACCATATTTACCACAGCGGACTAAGACGTGCGAGCGGTGGTGCGAGTGCTGGTGCGAGCTTTGGCACAAACTTTGGCACGAGTTGTGGCGCCAGTTGTGGCCCCAACTTTGGCGCGTCGGCTGTCGGACGCTCGCCAGTCGTGGACCCGTTCGCGAGCGGAGAGCAGTCGTATTACGTGAACAGCAACACCGGTGGCTCAAGCAGTGCTTCGCATCGGAGTAGTGGCGCATCGCTGTGTCGGTGCGGCTCTGGTGGAGCTCTGCTCGCGTCCAGTCCTCCCGAAACTGCGTTCACAGACCTGACTCATGCTCGCGGCGCGCAATCACTGCCGACCACTCCGAACGCATTTCGCAGACCCGTCTCACCCGCAATGAGAGCGTATGGCATAGAAGACCCAAATACAGGTGTGATGGGCTCTTGTGTTGATGAGCCGTGTTATGCGCTGTACGGAACTGCTGCCTCCACTACTGGTTCAGATTGTGGTGTTGGAGGCATGAGTGAGAGCACAGTGTTAGCCACTGGCATGAACGAAGAGCGCAGCACTCCGTTTCGCGCGTTTCACCACTGGACGCAACAGAGACATCATCTCCGCTACCGAACCACATCACAGCCATTAATGAAACTTTCCACTATCATTATAGTACTGCTCGCGTTTCTTATAATCGGTTTTATTGTGCTTTCGCCGCTATTTCACTATCTTATGTCGTGATATTGTTTGATATTGTTTCTCCATCTCAAGTGATTGCAGTGATAATTGACGCTCATTTCAATCAATTATACACTTTGCGTTCTATTGATTTTCCTATTTCTCGTCCTTAATTGAAATTATGCTCAGGTTTGTTGAGAGCCTTACATTCTTTATATTATATTATTTAATAAATATTGTACGGCATCACATGTAAAGCACTTTATTTATAAATTTCAAATTTAATGTCAAACTCAATGTTCGTCCGCATAAGTACGTCCTTATAGATCAACGTTTTAGTAGATTTTAATTGCCATATGAGTTGTTTTATTTTTATATTTATGAAAATTATGCATACAATTAATTTGATAATTCATATTAATATTGCATTCGAGTAAGAATGCAATTCATTGTTTATAATGCATTTTATAACTGTTAATACTGTTAAATTGATTTTCAATAAGACATCATAACAGGTGCTAAGAGTGAGAGTGAGAAGAAAATATGTAAGCAAACGGTTTCCATATTAAGGACGTGTGAGCCTGTATTGGCATATAGTGTGCATTTTGTTTAAAAGGTTAACCGATCGACAATTCCATAATCATTAAGTTGACGATCAATTAAGTTTTTACTTTAACCTTTATTAATAATGATTGCTTCTATACTTGTTTTATTTCATAAAGCTATTCTATTATACTATTAATTTATAAATATTTAATATAATAGCTTAAGTGAATTATTGTATTCTTTTCTAAACGATTGCGTTTTTATTGATGTTAAATTGTAGATTTAGAAGAAAAAAAATTACACGTGTGCTAGAAATCTAAATTTATTTTTAATCAATTGAGATATAATTGTTTGATATATTTTATATAATTTTCCTGAATATATATCGAATAACCATGTAATGAAAACCCCATATTTCATGCAAAAATATCTAAAATACTGCTAATTTAGCAATTGTTGATTAAATTTAAATATTTTAAAGATTTGAAAACTTTGAAATTCAATGCAAGTTATGTTTAGAGTTTTAATGTTCAGGTTCTTATTTCAGTAAAAATGGCTATTATTTTATTATAAATTAAGAAATTAATTTTTCAATTTACAATGTGCTCAAACAACATAAAAAAATTATAAAATTATAAAAAATTATAAAAAAAATTAGTAAGAAAGACATTAAAAAGGCATTGAAAATTTTTAAATTGAATTTATTTTTGTTAGAATTTTAGTATTTATTAACTAAATTAATGTTAAAATAATTAGGAATAAATTGTTTTCAGTTAAGTTTTAGTTAGGAGTTAAATAATTTTTTTCAAATTGTTAATAATAAAACTACCGATTGTCATATAAAATAGATTTAATTTGATTAAAACTCCAAATCACAACTCTTTGTTAAGACTGAAAGAAGTAGTATTTCTTCAATATCTAAATTTATGAAATTTTAAATTTATAGTATATTTACCAAAATAACATATTTAAGCAAAATTATAATAACAATGAACTCAAATTCAAACTATGTTTAAACTTCTTAGCGTTTTAGAATTAATAATAATTCTCTCTTAACTCATGAGTACATACAGTCGACAAACTTATAGTGTGTTTAAACTTTGGAATATGATTTTATAAATATAATTTTTAGGCATTTTATAATTATGCCTTACTGTCAGATTATTAATTTTAAATACTTATCTTATTTCTTGATATCTTGACAGTAGTTTTTTGTAATTTTGCAAATTAATTGCAATTAATTGTAAGA
>JAQIYA010001184.1:0-14126 GCA_034699355.1 Microtritia minima | reverse complement strand
CACTTATTAATTAAATAAAATAAGCCAAACGCTGACAAATACGAGTCGAAACACGTAAATATTTATATATAATCATAAAAATTATTCTTACAATTACTATAATTAGTATGTGTTTAGTTTTAATCGCAATTAAGTATAGATAAAGTTAAGCTATAAATACTGTATTATAATTTATAAAATTATTTCTAGTCATCGCATACTAACAGATGTCAGTATTGTTGCTATGAATGGGTTTACAGTTTGTCTCGATTAGCATTGGCGTATGCGCCGGGAAAGTGTGATGTTCCCTGGCATGTGCCCAAAATTGGGCACATGCCAAAAACAGGGAATATGCCCAAAAACATCTGATGTCTAGTTAGTACGTCATGAATACATTTTCAAGTCTGTGTTACAAAGCCTTACTTTAGACTTTAAACTTGTAATTAAAACAGCAAATAGTTTATTGTTTCAAATTATGCACAGACTATCGTACAGGCATTTGAGTTTATACTTGTGTTTAAGCCGTTGACATCGAAATTGCAATTATTAGTCGTACATTTCAATAGTGAAGAGGAATCGAGCAATTATTGGGCACTGTGTTCGTCACTATGAAACAGCATTTCAGAGATCATATTGAGTGTCTGTCATCGAAAGTGCATGACATTTTGTCGGCCAAACAATTCGAGCACTGTTTGACTGAAGGCATGTTTTTGGTGTTCGACAACAATCGATGGCCGAAACGATAACGCGATTCAAAGCATATATACGGGAGTGAAGACGTACCGAAGTATATGTGGAGAGCGAAGGAAGACAGACGTCTGCAGAGAATGATTGTCGAGTTGACCAAACACATCGACGCCTTCTCATAAGCCGATCGCCAGAGACTGCTGCAGGACTTGGCCAACAGTCTGCTCATTGGAGTTTGATATTTATCAAAAGGCGTTATTAAAACAGAGTCTGTGCGTTTTAGCCTGTACTCAGAGGCAATAATTTTAATTTTATATAGTTTTTAAAATATTTATTTCAATTTTATAGTATAATAGTATAATAGTTATTAATTATCTAATAATTCTTCAGTTGTGTACAGAATTTCTATTTCAAATAATACATCAATAAAATCATTTTCTAACATTTCATAATTTTGTGTTTCATCAATTAATACTTCTTCATTTTGATTTTCGTCCTGTTTTGGTGAAGCCTGTGATTTAAAATCCTGTGCTGTAGGTTTAAATGTTTAATTAATTCGATTTAAGATGAAGTAGAGGTTTGTGATTAACTTCGGCTGTAGTTATGCACAGACTAAGCGTACAGGCATTTCTTCATCATCGCTACTATTCTCAATATCAATGGTTATTTCGTCGCCATTTAGTTTTAATAGCTGTTTCGCTTTACTGTCAGCAAATCGTTTGCATTTCAAAGTGTGTTTCAAACATTTCGGCAAAAAACACGTGTAATAATACATAATATCAAAGATAGATGGCGTGATATACCTTTTGGGCATATTCCCAGGGAACACATGTCAGGGCATATTCCCTATTTTGGGAATTTCCCTGGGAACATAAATTGGGCACATGCCCACCCTGCCAATGCTAGTCTCGATATCAATACAATTGACTTCAAGGTTTATCGTTAAAAGTGTCTGTTGTGTGGCATATATTTCTAAATTCATATTTAAGAAAATTATTATCTGATTTAAGGACTATTTATGAAAAGATTTGCGAAAATGAGTGAAACATTTAAATACAGTCGCGACTCATTCGACAGATTTGGCGATGATTTGCGTGAAGAATTGCTACGATATCTACCATTAGAGCAGTGTTTGAGATGTGAATGTGTTTCTAAACAATTTAAGAGATGTGTGTTTAATAAACAAGAAATGATTGAAGTGAATGAAGCGAATTATAAGAATGTATTTCTAACAAATAAATTACAATCCGAAGAGACGCGAGTGACTCGATTTGAAAGTGTGATCAAAAAGTGCACTTTTGTTAAGAAAATAATATTGAATTATAAATTTAACGAACAAATGATTTGATATAATCAGCGAAAACGGTCTTTATTTGAAATCAATTCAATTCAGTGATAGTAAAAATATCATATCTCACAACACAATGCAATTATTTGGGCAAAAATGTGGGAATAATTTGCGAGAAATTACATTAAATGAAATCGACGAGAGGTCGACGAAAGCGTTTCACTCCATTCTTCATTTCACTCCCAATTTGATTGAATGCACAATCGATGAACTGAATGCCTGTCTATATAAACCTACAAATGTAATACTTTTGCCTCATTTGAAGACAATAACCGCTGGTTTTAGTAAAAAAAGATGTATTGATAGTAGTGATTTCACTTTATTTGCTGATAAATACTCGGTTAGAGTGGAGAACATAAAGCTATGGGAAAGATATAGTAAATTTCGTATTGATTTAGACGTGGATTACATCAGAAATATATTCAAACAATTGTCTCAATTTTCAAAACTTCAAACTCTTAGCATTAGATTCATAGAAATAACTTATGATAATATACTGAATTCTGGATTGAATTTAATTGCGGATAACTGTCAACACTTGAGTGCGCTATCATTAGAAGGAAAAATACTTTTGGATGAAATGTATTCCAATTATGTTTTCGAGTTTAATCAGGAATTTATTTCAGTGAAGCGCTTGAGATTAGGCATAGAAGGACCGTTGGCTGACTTAAAATTTTTGAAGCGTTTTCGCAATTTGAATGAATTAGTAATTTCATACTATGGAGAAAGTGATCAATATTTGGATACAATTCATTTATTCGCACCAAAATTGAAAAAAGTTTGCATCCATTCCTGGAGTGAAAGACCATTAAATGATGAAACGCTCTCATCATTGGCTGAACTCAAATCATTGATATCGTTAGATATTTTTGGTGATAATATTCATATTACAGACACTGGTTTTCGAGATTTTATCCAAAACTGTCATCAAATCAGAAGAATTGACTTTAATTGTAATATTAATCTCTCAAAAGCAACTATTAATGAATTCATTTCTCGTGCGAAACAAAATCCAAAACAAAAGTATTTGTTGAGAACTGTAGTCTCGAAAGGCAGTCAATCTCTAACAGAATCAGAGTTAAATGATTTAATCGAAAATTCACTCAAAAATGTTCGGATTTATATTACAATAGAGTAATTAAATTTCAAAATTAATAGTTAAAAGATTTCTATATGAATAATAAAATTCATTTTAAATAAAATATTGTTTTGCTTTTATTTTTTCATTAATTTTGTTAAAAGTTCTAATTAACTATATTTTTTAATTAAGTAACAAATGGAAAGTAATCCCAATGCGTGCCAATAAAGACATTTGCTAACCTCTGTTACACGTGATAAATATACGGCTATTATTTAAATCATGTTTAGCGCGAGATTATTTAAAATTATTTGAAAAGAAAAGCATAATAATAAACGTTTAATAGTCAGAAGATTGTACTCTAATGTGGCGTAAGTTTTATTAAATTCATATTTACTGATATTAATAACTCAATTAAAGTCAATATATTTAGAGTTTTGTGAGAATGTGTGATAAAAAAAAACTTGAATACATTCGCGACTCATTTGATAGATTTAATGACTATTTGTGTGAAGAGTTCTTGAGTTATCTAACATTAGAGCAATGTTTCAAATATGAATGTGTGTCAAAAAAATTCAAGAGATGTGTCTTTAATAAACAAGAAATCATTGATCTCGACTATCATACGGGAAGAGATTTTTAAAATTAATTTAATATTACGAGAAGAGTCTGTATTTAGTGTTTTTGAACTGTTGGTGAAAAATTGCATTTTTATAAATTCAATAAAATCTGTTTATTTCGAACCAATGGTTGTGATTATTAGTGATTCTTATTAAACTTATATTCGGCAAAAATATTGTTCAGTATTTATGGCCTAAAGTGCGTTTGTGTGACATTCAGTGCTCACTCATTGGTCTGCGAGAGAGTGTCTCACGCTTTACGCTCGATATTATTAATTGTAATATAATTATCGACAAAATTAATTGTGATTTAAAGCAAATACCGTCCAATCGTTAGTTGTTTTCGTCCACCGATAGAGTGGAGTGTTGTGCGCAACGAGTGAAACAATCATAGCGTTAAACAAACAGCACGTGCTTTACATCTAATATAAAGTGACGAAACTGTGAAATACATTGTTTTGCGGTGTCTTCGCGTGTCATCACTTGTCATCACTTGTCTGTCCACTCAATCAATAGCTTTCAATTCGCAACACACGTGACTGCGATGGCGGTCATCGAAGACATCGATGACATGCTGGACGAACTGCAACGACAACTCTCGACAGTCGTCGAAGTGATGGCGATCGCGGAGCGAACGCTGGAAACACAAAAGGCCGAGTTGTCGCTCTGCAGTTGCGGTCACACTCTGGTCGGCCAGTTGTGCGCCAATACCGACCGATTGGCCAAACTGGACGTCTTGATCGGCGTACATAAACATATGCGCGAAGAGATAAACGCATTGATCGATGACTTTGAAGTACTGCGTCGCGAACGGCAAGAGAATGGACGCGAGAAGGAGTACAGCGATGACGAGTGCGATGAGTCGAGACATGTATAAGCGATTTGGGATTTGCTTTTCGATATAGGAATTCATATGATATAAATGAAAGAAAGAAACTCAATATTTAAATAAAAACCATTTTAAGAAATGATTTTCTAAATTTTGTTGTTTATGATCTAAATTTTTAAATGTTATACATTTATTTAATAATATTTATCTGTAGATAAACGCACAAAAAAACAATTTAAAAAGCAATTTTTTAATAATATTTGTATAAAAATTTAATTCAAAACAAAACTTGTTTCTAAACATTTATGATTTCTCTGTGAATTAAATTTGCTTTAAAAAGTTTTACTAATAATAATAAATTTAAAGTTTAATAGATTTTATCGATTATAAATTTTCAATAGTTTATTATAATTTTAAAAAATTAATATTCAGTTATTTTTTTAATTAATTTAATATATTTCTAAATTGAAATTATTACTAGTAAATTGAATACAAAAGCAACTATTAATGAATTTATTTCTCTCCCAAAACAAAATCTAAAATTTAAGTTTGTGTTGAGAAGTGAGGTCTCGAAAATTACTTAATCTTTAAGCGAACTAGACTTAAGAAAAATAATCGATAATTCACCCAAAAATGTTTGGATACGCATTAAATTTCCTTTAAAAAAATTTCTATTCATTATACTAATTAGCAAATTGAGTATAAATATAAATAATATTTCGCATTATTAATTGATTTTAATTAATGTCAATTGTTGGCCATTCCGTGGGCACAAAATATTTACTGAAATAATCTTTTTTCAATCTAAAGAGACTTTATTTGCTTTAAATTATAATAAAATGGAAATTTCCGCTGATATCAAATTTTTAAAAATAGGTTTTATAGAACACGTACTGCTATCTGATTTCAATTTTATAAAATACAATTTGTAATTAATTAAATAATTCAATTGTCAATAGATAGCAGTATAGGGTCTATAAACACAATTTTGAAAAATCTAATATTAATGGAAATTTCCATTTTATAAAAATTATAGCAAAAAAGTCTCTTAAGATTGAAAAAAGATAAACTTTTAAGATTTCTGAGATAATGGTTTACATGACAGCAAAATTTGTTTAGATTTATTCGTATTTAACTATTTTCGCTTTCGTTAGTGTGCTATACATTTGTAATGTAAATCATACTAATATTTTCTTATATATCCCAATCGATTATCACAATAATTATAATATTGTTTATAAAATTATCAGAAATGAATATAAAATGTTTGTGTAGACAAATGGCAAGTGATTGTAGTGATTGTAAGCATTAAGCTTTAAACTTAATTAACATATATTTAATATGAAAAGTTATAGTTTATGTAAAATCTTTAACAAAATAAATGTGCAATCATTATAGACTGACAGTACAGTATCAAACTTTTCAAATTATCTTTTTTTCAATCTTAAGAGACTATTTTGCTATAATTTTTATAAAAAGGAAATTTCCATTAATATTAGATTTTTCAAAACTGTGTTTATAGAACCTATACTGCTATCTATTGGCAAATGAATTCTTTAAATATTACAAATTGTATTTTATAAAATTAATGTTAGATAACAGTACGTGTTCTATAAAAGCTATATTGAAAAGTTTGAAATCAATGGAAATTTACATTTATTATAATTTATTCCAAAAAATGCTCTTTAGATTTAAAAAAGATAATTCGAAAGGTTTGATACTGTAATCTCAAAAGCGATATAAATGATGACGTTTTGCAAATTTTTTGTTTAAAGTTTATTTTAATTAAAATTTGTAATACACACACACAATCATTAAACAATTGAAAGCGAAAATGCAGAGAGAAAAATAATTGTTCAAATTTGATAAATTTTAATGAATTGAATTGAATTTTAATTGCATTTAATGATATCCACTCAATCTTTACATTTTATTTTAATTGAAAAAATTTTACAAAAATTAATTAATTTCGTATTTAAAAGAAAAATTTTATTCATGAAAAATACACGAATTTTATTATTTATAAAAACATTTAATATTTATAATAGAAATCACATTTCGAATAAATTATGTTTGTGTTTAGACAAAAAAATTATATTTTTAAAAAATTACATTAAGAAAAAATCAATTTTTTCAAAAATCAAAAAACAAATATTTAAAACACAAATATTTAGAAAACAATCATATTTATAAATCAAATACAAGTCATACTTAGAAAAAAATTATATTAAGAATTAAATTAAGAAAAAAAAATCAATTTTGAATCAAATGAAACAAATCATATTAAAACACATATAATTATAAAAGAAATATTACGAAAACAAATTATATTTAGAAAGCAAATCACACTTTTAGTCATATTCTGACGATTTTCTTCTCACAAATCTTTCGCTATATTTGGCATACATTTACGCCACTCTTCAACATCACTGCACCACATCTTGGCTTCGCTTTGCTTTAAGACTCGAGACTTGTCTTCGCTTTTGTTTAAGACTCGAGACTTGTCTTCGCTTTGCTTTAAGACTCGAGACTTCATTTTTTGATAGTAATTACAAACGCATTCTTCATTTTCATCGCAAACTACTTCACACTCGATTTGTTGGTCTGTTTTGCTGTCATTATGTGATGATCTTTGAGCGTACAGTCGATCACCAAATGTGAGACAAACGCATATCAATATTACTAATAATGGCTTCATTTGCAGCGATTTGTGGGCATTAAATGATGCATACATTAACGACCGAACAACAACCAAATAAGCACAATGACTACAACCACAACCAGTACTATCCATACGTTACGATCCATAGTCACTATAAAATGGTTAAATTAATGATAATTAATGGCAATAATTATTATTTAACCTTAAATGAGTGTTGAGATGAAGTGAAGAATGAATGAATGAATGCGTAAAACAGTTGTAATGATATAACAAAATGGCGTAAATAGAGATGAATGCGGTCATATTATTAATGAATTTTGTATTATTTTATCCACAAATACAGTATAAAATAATTAATTATTAAAAAAAACAACGTTTTTTGAACTATAAATTTAGTCCAATTAAACAGTGTATTAATTCTTTAATGAATTAAGTAGTTTCGCACATAAAACCTACTGAAATTAATCATTTTATATCAAATGATCATCAAATTTGATTCGTTTTACATTTATCTCAATAATATGTTTAATTTCAAATCATTTGTAAACTTTCTCTCACTGTATTCTATTCTTTCATATTTACAAATTCTGAACTAAATTATAAATCATAAATAATTTAAATCAGTTTTTATTTAAAACCAAATTAATCAAAATTAAATTTATTGATAAAAATTACATCAATGTTTGCTAACTTTAATTTAAATAATATTTTTTGATTTCTCTCAATTTAATTAAATATAGATAATGAAAAAAAATATTATGATAGTTATAAATTCTTAATTATATTTATTTTGATAAAAAAATTACTGCAATAACTATTTTATTACATTTAATTTATATTACAGTAAGAGTCAGTAATTTTTATTTATTTCGCATTTAAATTAATCGTAAAAATATGAAATTTCCATTTAATATAATTTATAGCAAAAAAAAGTCTCTTAAGATTGAAAAAAAGATAATTTGAAAAGTTTGATACTGTACTAACAAATGCTAATCAATTGATCACTTGATTGAAAATATTTTATTTTATAGCTTTTTAATTAAATTTCTAATAAACACAATCATTAAAACAATTGAGAGCCAAAATGGTAGTGAGTAATAATTTTTCAAATTTAATAAATTAATTGTATAAATTAAATATTTGAATATTTATTTTTTTTACAATTCAGAATAAGATATTTTATTAATTTAAACTTATATTTGGTTTTAATACATAATAATTTTAAATACAAATACAAATTTTATATACAAATATAATATTATTTACAAATTTGTTAATTATATAGTATTAATATAACAAGTTCTAAGTATAACAGAGTATTATTACACTCACTCTTTAAGAGCAGCGCTGAAAATTACAGACACTGTATTTCAAATTTACTGCTGAATGACTGATTGGACCAAATTTGGACACATTTAGCGAATCGCCACTCGAAACGAGTGACACTTTCACCGTTTATTATGATTTTAATATTTATTTATTTATTTTTTAATTAATTAGTACACTGTTAAAGCTATATCAAGTTTATATTGTTGTAATACATACAGTAATAAGTTACTATAAAGAAAATGAAACAATTATCACAAACATTTGATTAATTTATATTATCTGAAATTATTAAATTATTAAATTATATATGATTATAGATTCGTATAGAAATTTCATCGATTTAAATATCAGTTATCGATTTCCTTTTCCTTATTTAATATAAATGCAAACATTTTTGGGTGAGTTTTCGTTTATTTCAATCAACTCTCGATCGCTGAGAAAATATTTATAGTTTGAGACACGAATTCGCAACTCATAATGATATTTTGAATTATTTTTGGCGCGAGAAATGAATTCATCGATAGTGGCTTTTGAGAGAGTCATAATAGAATTACATTCAATTCGTCTGATTTGATGACAGTTTCGGATAAAATCTCGAAATTTTGTATCTGATATGTGAAAATAATAGGTATTAATAACAATCGATATCAACGATTCGAGTTTAGCCAACGATGAGAGCGTTATATTGATTGTATTAAAATTCATTAAATACGTGAAAAACATATTAAATTTTTTCAATTTCGGTGCGAATAAGTGAATGGAGTCGAAAGTGTCGTCATATACTTGATAACAACCAATTGTGAAATCAATCAGATTCGGAAAAAGCTTTAAAAATTTTATATCAGTTTTAGAGTTTGGTTCGAAAGTTTTGACTTTCAATCTCTTCAACGAAACAAATTCATGAATAAACTCGAATAAATAATTGGAATAAATGTCGTTTCTATATCTCTTTAGCTCAAACGCGCTCAAGTGTTGACAATTCTTCGCAATTAAACTCATTCCAGTATTCATTAACTTATCGAAAGCTCTATAATTAAATTCAAAACATAGTGTTTGTAGTTTCGAGAATCGAGACAATTGTCTAAACATATTTGCGATATATTTCACGTCATCGATGATATAACTTTCGCTTAGCGTTATGTTCTCCACTCTATCCGAGTATTGATCCGCAAATAAAGTGAAATTACTTTCTTTACTGAAATTAGCGTGAATTGTCTTCAATTGAGGCAAAAGTATTACATTCGAGTCTTCAGACAAACAGTCATTTAAGTCATTGGCTGTGCATTCAATAAGATTAGGAGTTAAACGAAATAATGCTTTAATTGACTCTCTATTTATTCTTTTGAATGTAATTTTTCGCAAATTATGTCCAAATTTATGTCCAAATATTTGTATTGTTTCATCAGATATCATGTTATAATTATATCTGAATTGAATAGATTTTAAATGACGACAATATTTACTAATAATAACAACCATTTGCTCGTAAATTTCATATTCAATAATTATTTCATTAATAAAATTGCATTTTTTAATAATAGTTTCAAAACGTTTAGCTCGACTCTTATCTGTATATAATCTATAACTTAAAAAATTTCTTCTGTAAAAACTTTCAATGACTTCAATGATTTCTTGTTTATTAAAGACGCATCTCTTGAACTGTTTAGAAACACATTCACATCTCAAACACTGATCTAATGACAGATATCGTAACATCTCTTCACACAAATCATCGCCAAATCTCTCAAATGAGTCGCGACTGTATTTAATTGTTTCACTCATTCTGACTAAACTCTATACAAATTGCATTGAAATCAAATATTAATGTCAGATAATCTAAATTAAGCAATACATACGTCACAATACAGTACTCACTATTAACGATAACGCTTCACATTAATCGTCACTCCATTCGGTTTTGCATTTGAATTCAATTTAATCGCAATTAAGACATGATTTAAATATAAGCGCATTCAAAACAAAGTCAGAACTGACTCACTCGTAGAGCACACACTTTGCTATCGAAATGAGTGAGCGTTTTATTAGTACAACACAAACACTTAGATATTAGTCAATAATTTTGTTCAGTATTTATGGCCTGAAGTGGGTTTGTGTGGCATTCAGTGCTCACTCATTGGTCTGCGAGAGAGTGTCTCACGCTCTGCACTCGATATTATTAATTGCAATATAATTATCGACAAAATTAATTGCGATTTAAAGCAAATACCGTCTAATCGTTAGTTGTTTTCGTCCACCGATAGAGTGAAGTGTTGTGCACAACGAGTGAAGCAATTATTGCGTCAAACAAACGACACGTGCTTTACATCTAATATAAAGTGACGAAACTGTGAAATACATTGTTTTGCGGTGTCTTCGCGTGTCATCACTTGTCTATTCACTCAATCCATAGCTTTCAATTCGCAACACACGTGACTGCGATGGCGGCCAACGATGACATGCTGGACGAACTGCAACAACTACTCTCGACGGCCATCGAAGACATGGCGATCGCGGAGCGAACGCTGGCCGGACTTGTCGAGTCTGTTCCGACACTGGCCGAGTTGATGGAGTTCGTCAGTAGCGGTCACACTGTCGAGCAGTTGGCCGACCGATTGGCCAAACTGGACGTCTTGATTGTCGAACATCGACGTCTGCGCGAAGAGATGTACGCAATGATCGATGACTTGGAAAGACTGCGTCGCGAACGGCAGGAGAAGGAGTACAGCGATGACGAGTGCGATGAGTCGAGACATGTATAAGCGATTCGGGATTTGCTGTTTGGTATAGGAATTCGTATGAAATACAACTCCGAAAGAAACTCGATATTTCAAATAAAAACCATTTTAAGAAATTTTAATAATAATATTATTTATCTGTAGATAAACACAAAAAAAACAATTTAAAAAGTAATTTTTAAATATTATTTGTATAAAAATTTAATTCAAAACAAAATATGTTTCCAAACATTTATGATTACTCTGTGATATTAGTTTGCTTTTAAAAGTTTTCGTAATAATAAATTTAAGATTTAATAGATTATAAATTTAATGTATTGATTTATAAATTTTCAATAGTTTATTAGAATTTTTAAAAAATTAATATTTAGTTAATTTTTTTAAATTTAATATATTACTAGTAAATTGAATACATAAGTACAGATGTGTTGCGAACTTGTATCTCGAAAATTACTTAATCTTTAAGCGAACGAGATTTAAGAAAAAATAATCGATAATTTACCCCAAAAAATGTTTGGATACGCATTAAATTTCCTTTAAAAAAATTTCTATTCATTATACTAATTAGCAAATTGAGTATAAATATAAATAATATTTCGCATTATTAATTGATTTTAATTAATGACAATTTTCGGCCATTCCGTGGGCACCAAAAATTTACTGAAATATTTTAATTAATAAAAACAGTATAGCATCAAATTAATTATTTTATACAGTAATTTGTGAATAAAATAAATAGAAAAATTATCATTAATATTATGACCGCATTCATCTCTATTTACGCCATTTTGTTATATCATTGCAACTGTTTTACGCATTCATTCATTCATTCTTCACTTCAACTCAACACTCATTTAAGGTTTAATAATAATTATTGCCATTAATTATCATTAATTTAACCATTTTATAGTGACTATGGATCGTAACGTATGGATAGTATTGGTTGTAATTGTAGTCATTATACTTATTTGGCTGTTGAGGCGATAATGTATGCAACATTTAATGACCACAAATCGCTGGAAATGAAGCGATTATTAGTAATATTGATATGCGTTTGTCTCACATTTGGTGATCGACTGTACGCTCAAAGATCATCACTTAATGGCAGCGAAACAGACAAACAAATCGAGTGTGAAGTGGTTTGCGATGAAAATGAAGAATGCGTTTGTAATTACTATCAAAAAATGAAGTCTCGAGCCTTAAACAAAAGCGAAGACAAGTCTCGAGTCTTAAAGCAAAGCGAAGCCAAGATGTGGTGCAGTGATGTTGAAGAGTGGCGTAAATGTATGCCAAATATAGCGAAAGATTTGTGAGAAGAAAATCGTCAGAATATGACTAAAAGTGTGATTTGCTTTCTAAATATAATTTGTTTTCGTAATATTTCTTTTATAATTATATGTGTTTTAATATGATTTGTTTCATTTGATTCAAAATTGATTTTTTTTCTTAATTTAATTTTTAATTTAATTTTTTTCTAAGTATGACTTGTATTTGATTTATAAATATAATTGTTTCCTAAATATTTGTGTTTTATATATATTTTTTAAAAATTAATTTTTTATCTTAAGGTAAATTTTTAAAAACATAATTTTTTTTGTCTAAAAATAAACATAATTTATTCGAAATGTGATATCTATTATAAATATTAAATGTTTTTATAATTATAAATAATAAAATATGTGTATTTTTAATGAATAAAATTTTTCTTATAAATACGAAATTAATTAATTTTTGTAAAAATTTTCCATTAGAATAAAATGTAAAGATTGTGTGGATATCATTAAATGCAAATTCATTCAAATTTGAAAAATTATCTCTCTCTCTCTCACTCTCTCTCACTCTCTTACCCTCTTTTACCCTCTTTTACCGTATTTTATTTATTCATTTATTTCTAAATATTATTAGCATTATTTTATTATTTTTGTTGGAAAATGCTTTATTTTCAATTTTCTACAACAATCAAAATAAATTCGTTATACATTTTAAGGCTTAAAAATTTTAAAAATTCATTTTAACTTAATAATGAAAAGTATTGTTGGCAACTCTCGAACGAACGAACACACTTTATTTTTTTAATTATTTATAGAGATTAAATATTTAAATGCAATATATTTTTTGTATTAATGAAATTTTAATTACAAATTAAATATTGATTACAATTCAATTTTTATTCACTCACTAATTCTTCTTTATTTATTTAAATTTTCGAATGAATGATTTATATTTTTATTAATTAAATATTTTTTAAATTTTAGTATAAACTTCAAACAATAGATTAACAAACTTTAAAGATTTATAAAAGATTTAAAGATATATATAAAGATTATATTAAAGATTTCATATTTATTATAAATTTGATTGATATAAAAATTAATAAAATATATATATAATTATTAAAAACTAATTTATGCTATCAATAGTATAGGGATTATAATTAATTTTTATTATGTTTTAGATTAGAATAAAAAATTCAGGAAAGCTATAAATCTATAATATAGTGATTAAAGATTAAATCGAAATAACTATTTTAAAATCAAATCAATATTAAAAGCTATAACATATAGCGTATCGATAGTAGATTGCATTAAAAGATGATTTGAATTACAATTATGCGCTACATTTGAGAGGAATCGATGGGAGGAATGCGTTCGATTGTCGATACTGTGATGTGAGTGTTGTCTATGAGTGACACGTGTTGTGATGTCTGACTGGCAGTCATTGATTGAGTGATTAATTATAATTATTGTTTTGGTATTTAAGTTTAGATAAGATTCTTTCGAAACAATGAGTGAAACTGAAAATATTAATTGCAATTCAAAGCGTATTGAAGTGGAGAACAAAGAGTGGATCGAAATGACA
>JAQIYA010001183.1:0-14129 GCA_034699355.1 Microtritia minima | reverse complement strand
CCAATATAATCACCTGTCCGTTATAATCATCAATTTCTCAAAAACATATGAGGTGATTATAATGGCAGTCGACTGTAATAAGTATCTTTATTATCAAAAATAGCAAGTTTTATGATAAATTGTATTTTTGAATTGTTTTATCTTATTTAAAGTAATATCTTGCATAAAATAAATCTCTTGAAATATATATACTCTTTTTTAATATAATATATTATTTTATAATTTACTTTTAGGAGAATTGTCTCCATTTGATCGTCTTATTTTGGAGTAAATAAATTGTGTATATAATTTAATAAAAAAAAAATTTCTTAAATACATTAAAATATTTAAAATTACCGGAAAATATTTATATCTTAAAATCTTCATCTTTTACTATTAATAGTTCGTAATAAATCAAAGTAGAATTGTTTTCAGCTCATACGTTACACCGAGATTGTCGGCCAATTACCTCTATTTACTTTGTTTCAAACCATTTATAAAAGAATCCTTATATTAAATTTTTTGCTTTTATTACACTAAAAGAGTTTATCCAAAAACAATTTAAGAAAAACCTTTATGCCTCTCATATGAGTTCTCAAAATTTTACTATTTAATGAGATAAAAATATCATTTTAATAAAGTATTTTACTGCTACTGTTTTGCTAAAAAGGAAATGTATTATCAAATAAGAAATAACAAAGCTTTGTGAAAGCCATGAAATATAGATATTATAAGTGTTGCAAGCAGTGAATGAATTATTATTAGTTTTAATATCTTTTAGTATTCATAACTTCATTGTTTATTAAAGTTCTAAAAACTTATATAAATTATTAATCTTGTAAAATATTTTAATTCATAAAAATTTAGGTTTGTTTTGCTGTATTTTGCATTAACCGACTCATCCTTAATAACATTCGTCATCTTTACTCTATTTGAATGTATATATTTGTATGCATACAAGTTATTGTTATATTAAAACAGTTCGATCGCACAATAATCTCTATGCAAGACTTATTTTGTCGATTGCATTTTAGCTGTAATAAATAGATATAACAAACAGCTTTACTGCAAATGCATATCGAATGAATTTTGGGATCATTTCGGCTCAAAGAAAATAAAAACAGCAAATTCAATATCGATGTATTTGCTTTACTTTTAAATGATTTATATTTGATGGAAGACAAACACTGATTTCTCATATAATCGTTTGATAGTCTTTAGCAGAGTGTGTGCGACGACATGAGGCAGACAAATATTTTTATACTAAAGCAAATGATCAAAGAATTGGTTAATGCAGCTAAGAATTTGAAATAAATTAAATTCGTATCGATAAATTAAGATAGCATACTAACATTTTTCTAAAAATATTTTCTAAAATTTAAAACAATTTTAAAGTCAAAAAAGAGTATAGAAATAAAAACTTTTTCTGTCCATTGAAAGACAAAACTTTACGAAGGCTTTACTGAAGCATGGATAGAAAAAAGAGATCATTTAATATTTATTGATAACAAATTTACGAATAAACATAATTAAACAAAATTTGCATCAATAATATCAAGCTTAATAAGTATGTCTAAATAGGCATTTATGGAATTTCTAAAGAGAGTTTAAATGACTTGTTTTGAGGTGTTTCGAACTCCTATTTAGTCAAAAAGTTAAACATCCATCATATAAAAAATAGAAAAATGCCATAACATCCGCCCCTAATTATTAAATAAACTATAAAAATGCAGATGCATTAATAAACAAGATTGACATTATATTGAGATGATATTGTATGCACGTATAAGGAATAATTAAAAATATTTTATGCTTGAAATTTTCAATTATAATTTATTTAATATAATACTAAATATATATGATATACATATGATATTAATTATTGTTAAATACAAAAATTATTTAATAAGCTAATATAATTATCGAAACAATTTCATATATAAGACTCACAATATCGTCAATATTATTGAATGACTGTTCATTTTAAGATTGCTCACTATCTCACTACCAAAACATTGTTATACTTAGATTAAGAATGATTAAATATTATCTATTAGGCTAAGAAAGCATAATTTAATAAATGAAAGAAAATTTTCAAAAACAATAATAAAATTATTATGCAATAGAGTTTGAAAATTAAAAGATTTATTTCTATGTTTAAATTCAGTAAATAACAATCATCGCAATTCAAAAAATATTTCATAGTCAATGTGTTTCAGAGAATGAAAAATATTTTCCAGCGTTAATATAAGTTAAATGGAGAGTAACTTATGAAAACTAAGCGATATTAGAGGTTTTTAACGTCAGACAGTATAACTTCCGTTTAGTAAAATAAGACAATTTTATACATTTAGTAAATTGCATAAAACCAGAACACATCGAGTGCCGAATTTTGATCAAGTAGTGAAAGTGATGCAGAAAGTGATGCACTGTTGAGAAGACATGCGCCACTCGGCCTTAAATACATCCAACACTTTGGGCTAATGCTATGCAATTCAATACTTGTGTGCACTTTTCTCTGTTAGTGTCGCTTCACTATTTCCATGATATTAACTATTTGTAAGTGATTGAAGCAAAATATTTAAAGCTGACTCGGAAAGCAGTAAATGTTGAAAAGGAATACAATTAGATGTAATTGAGATCATTTATTTTCTTTACCAATATTTAGACTATTCCTATTTAGACTTTCAAAATATTATATCAAACTTGAAATTTGCTTCTTTTAGATGAATAAGTTAATGAAAATTATTTATTTAAAATAAAACTGAGTTTGTTATCGCTTCCAATTATGTTTTCAAACTTTCTTCACATTTTGGTAAGTAATAGTTAAATACGCGTTTTTGAAACAATTATTATCATTAAATAACGTATTTATCATTATATAACTCTACAATTTATTGATTGTACATTAGAGTAGTCCTGTATTTATTTTTTCTTAGAAATTGGTTAAATGAAGATGAAGTGCAATGAGTGGATTCAGTTTGTCACTCAAGACTATTACGTGTCATCTTTTGACAAATAACTACAGTGTAAGAGTTAGTAATTTTTTAATATTAACTTATCCTGAAATATAACTAGAGATATGCCCTAAAAACTACTTTAATTAATCATTAAGAATTAATGAGATTTACTTACATTATAAATTAATTATATTATATAAATAAATATCTAAGTTTGTATTATGAGACTTATATTCTATTTGTTTGTCTTTATAAACAAAATTTTATTTTTTTCTGATTTGAAAAAATAATTGCATGGCATAAGAATGTTGAAGATATAATGCCATGTTTGGTGCTCTTTCATCACATGCCATGTCGTCATCTTAAGTCGCACATCATGTCATTTTATATTTTAAACTTTAAATTATTTTTTAGACTTCTGTATTTATTAAATAAATACGTGGTATATTCACTATGAAAATACTATTGAGAATGTGATCAAACTCGACACTCGTCATTGATTTTATTTCTGATTTTGAATTTAATTTCATATGAATGGCACGAACCGTTTTTTATTTGAATTTCACTTAAATGCTATTCTATTTTATCTTTTTAACATTAAATTCTATTTTTATTAATATGGATGTTAATTGAATTTTATTTATTTTTAAAAATGTTAAATTGATTATTTTTCAGTATAATAACCACTGTTTAATTATTTCAAATATTATTTTAAAATTAATTATTTTTATCAGTTATTTCAAAAATTAAGTTAAAGAATTAATTAATTCTACCATACAAATACTATTGTAGTTTACATTTAATAATAAAATTTATAGCAATAAAGGTGTAGGCTATGAGTTGATGTACTCGTAGGTTCGCGCCCCAGCCTTACCAACATTTGCTTGCGATAGGGTTTACTGAATAGAATAAATAACATTATTTAGTGAATTGTTACGACTGTGAGAATAACTTTAATAATTACACTGATGTTGAAAACATTTCAAACTGTTATGCAATTCAAATTTTACTTACAGTTTCAGTACACTATAACTTTAAAACTTATGCTCGTCTTGTCTGCAACGATATGTGCTGTCTTTAGTCAACACACAATTTACTATATTTGAATAGCATGTCTTTTTTATTTACTTTTCAGAGTAAATCAAGAATCAGTCTTTTGCAACTTAAGTTCAATTTGGAGGACGCCTTCTCTCGCATCACTTACTTCCTGCTGTTCACTACTTGGAGCGCAATTCTTATATCATTATTCTCTCCCAAAATTGAAAGTATTAGCTCAGGTAAGCATTTTCGTAAAACAAAGTTGGTCTTCATATAAATCTAAAATCTATTATTAATGCAAAAAAAAGTATTTTTACATATATTATAAAAATTAAACATTTGAATAAATAAATATTGAATCTTTAAAATGAAATAAATTAAAATTGCGTCTTTTCAGCTGAAATGTCTTAATAGATGTCAGACATTATATACTGCTAACAATGAATTATACATTTTAGTATATATTAATAAATAAAGAGCGGGTTTCGGTAAAATGAATTTATGAAACTCGGCATTTTATGTAAATATTATAACAATTTAACATTTTGTTACCAATAAAATAAAATATTAGGTAATACTAAATTCAATATTCAAAATATTTACAATATTTTCAGAATGATTTAAGATCGAGAGAGTATTTTTAATAAAATTGCTAGTTATCGATTAAATTTGGTTAAAACAAAAACAACTTTTACTTATAATGCATAATAAATTTTAACTGAAATCAAAGTGCAAGTTTCTATTGCCTAAAATGCAAAGATTAATCAAAAAATTTTTAATTTTATAAATTACTATCAAAGCTAAAATATAAACATGCGTTGTCTGATAAATACCTAGCTTTATGAGGTACTAAAGAAAGTCAAGTTGCAATTGTTTATTGGTTTTTCTATTTTGATTTATACTTTTATATTTCAATCCATGAATTTACATGTAATATATTGATACACGGCTTCTTCTGACCATAATCTCAGCAAACTTATGGTCAATTTTATCAAATGTATAGCTGACGTATTCACTTTTAGCATTTATTTTGTTGAATATATAATTTTAATGTACACACAAAAGCACTGTTAAACTGTAACTTTGATGACCACATTTAATTTAATTATGACTTAATCTAGGATTAAAAAAATAAATACGTTAACTTACTTAGTTTACAGCTAAAATTAATATAATTACAATAATAATAATCTAATGTAATATAAATCTTATTTATTTTATTATTATTTAAAAACACATCTTAAGTTCATAAATGATATTTATGAATATATTGCATTATATGATAATGAGATATATTGTATCAAATAAGTGTAATATATATTTATAAAGTCGTGTAATAAATAAATGTGTTTTCATGCAACTTACTTAAAAGAGAGACATATCTATAAAACTAAAACTTTTAAATTATAAATTTTTTTTATTAAACGCATGAATAAAAAATGATATAAAAATAAATATTTTTACTTTAAGCCTATTTCAAAGGCTAACGCATTTCATTCAGTGATTTCAAAATATTTTTATTGGTTTCAAAGGGCTCACCCAAATGAGATCTAATTTACTAAATTATATACTTCTATGTTTCTAAATAAAATATTAGTGCATATTATCCGTTAAGTACTATCCGTTAAAAATAATCATGGATTAAAAGTTTCATTATTAAATAAGAAAATTTGAATAATATTTTATGTATAAATGATTATTTGAAAAACAATTTAATTACGTATATTCTTAATTTATTAATAATTTATATATAAATTATTTTATTATATTTAAATAACTAAATACCTCATATATATAATTTTTTTTTATAAAAATGCAAAAATGGTACAATTTATTCTAAATATCAATTTACTGATTTGGGGTGTTATAGCAAATGTGTAATTTTTTATTATGCATTTTATTATTAACATCTTGGGTTTGGTTAGTAATATACAGCATACTAAATGTCTTATTTTAAAAATATTGTTTTATATTATCGAATTTTTTTTATTTAAATACAATAATTTTGATTTTTTTTGCATATCTTGCTATAAGTTTATTTAATGCTAAAGCAATTTTTATCCAATTATATAATAAATAAAGCTCATAACAGTTTACTGTATGATACAAGATTATAGATCACTACTAACTGTTAGATGTTTAAAAATTTCCTGTGACTTTGTTAAGTTGATTAAAAAATATTCTTTAAATTATCAATTAAAAAAATAAATTCAATTATATTATTATTATAAAATTTAAAATAATGTGTTTGACCTTTAATCCTATTGATTTATTTTATATGGTTAAATGAAATGGGAATTGTAATAGAGTGTAGAGGGAATTAAACATGTCTGATCCTTAATTTTATTTTTTAAATGACTAGATTTAATTTATAAGTCAATTTAACTAAAATAAGTGGTAAAACTTAAAAATATTATTAGTGGTGAAAATTTTAAAGTTAATACAACTTTTGGCACTGTAATTATTTTTTATAAATAATGAAAATGATAAAAAATGAAAGCTATTTTATTTTTTCAAGATTTCTTTAAGAATATAAAAAGCTAAAGAAAATTTATGAGTTTGGGTCTTAAAATAAAATTAATTACATGTGTATTAGTGTTATATTCTGCAACAGAATTTCTTTTATTGATTTATTATGATAAAAACATTATTTATAACTAATTCTGTGGAAAAAATACGATAAATTGATAATAAATCCCATTTGTCTAAGGATTATAATTGTTAACGCTTATAAAACTTATGAGTGAGAATAATTTCTCTGATTTACATTTTTATTTTCTTAAATTACAAAAATCATTGTTAATTATTATTAGTAATTCTTTTATGGGAGTACTTTAAAGAAAAAATGTTTGTTTACATTACTTTGCAATTAATTAATTAAAAATAAAAATCACTTCTATTTATTTTGATATACATGTAGATATAAGTTACGTTAGTTACAGTTTGGATTATGTTTGACTGAAATTTATGCAGACTATGCCAAATCAAAATAGTCGTAATAATAATAGACATTCATTCTTGTTTTTGTTAAAATAATGACTCTATTTCTAAGTTCGGTAATTGCATATTTAAAATTGTCGTTACTTTTGGTGAAAATTGGATCGCTTTAAAGTGATTTTGTTTTGAAGCCTAACTGAGAGTTTAGTGATTTGTTCGTATACAATAGCATTGGCAGCATATGTGATAACTTGTAAGTTATAAGCGATATATTGTATATCATCTAACAAATGGCTTATTTTCATCAAATAATTTTGCCAAAATTAGACGCAAAGCTAGTGAGCCTTTAAGTCCAATTCTTGTTCACTATAACAGCGCTGCCATAATAGCTGAACGTTTGGCCAATATATCACGTTTAATCTTATTCAGGCTGTGAGTGCGTCACATTTGATGATACGTACAACAAAGAGTACGGCATCTTCACGTCGCCCAACTTTCCAACGCCATACGACGATAATATTGACTGTTTGCTCTATACGTTTATTGGAAAGTCAGAACAGATAGTGAAAGTTTCGTTTGTTTCTTTTGATGTGCAAAAAGCGTCATCTCCTAACAAGTAAGCCATTCTACTGATCCCATCCATAATAATAGTTTGTTTTTATTCCGATAACTTGCTTCAGCTATTACATAGTTCTACTTACAGTTGAATGCGCTCAAAGAATATATGAGTTTAGCAAATAAATCCTTTGCAACATTTCATTTTGTCACATATATAGCTGCACAAGTGGAGACTTTGTCAAGTTGTTCCTCAGTCTGCAAAGGGGTGCGACTGCTGTTAATGAACAAACAACGTTCGATGCCGTCCTTTGCGGCAAATCGCTGGGCAAGTCCCAGACCACCCACTTCTCGCTCGGCTCGACGCTCGTGTTTGAGTTTCATTCCGACTCAATAAACAACAGCAACAAAGGATTTACTGGCACTTATCAGTTCATTGATAAATCTAACTTTATATCTGACGGAGAATTGCTGAGCGGTTCTCAGTGTGATTATCAATTCGTGAGACTCAGTATGAATAACGAGACGAGTGGCAACATTTTCAGCCCCAACTATCCATCTGGTTATCCGACTAACTCTCAGTGTGCCTATCATTTCTTCGCCAAATACAACGAACACGTTAAGGTGCTATTCGAAAGTATTCAACTCAACAATCATGACGTCAGGTGAGACCATTCAATTCATATCAATTCATCAATCAATCAAACCAATCGATATTAATTATAACAACATTGTCTACTGATAAAAGCTTATCTTAACATTATTTAAATTAACTTTTAAATTAATATTTGTATTTTTTGCCCTAATTTATTGTCAAATTTGTAATTATGATTTTTAATCAATATACACAATATAAAGAGTGAAATTTGATTAGTAAATATTAATATAATATAATGAGTTATAGAAAGACATTGAACTGTCAGCTTTCAATGACTTTGCATGATGTCTATGATGGCTAATGGCTGTGATGGCTCATACATTTCGATTACAATAAGCCATTTATATAAGTTATGATTATGGCTAAACATAACTCAAATGATTGATTTGCGTTGTATTTGCAGTTGTCGTTATAGCTCAGATGTGATATTAGTATATGATGGCAAAAATGCAAAAAGTCCTTTAATCGCTCAATTATGTAATCATCTTTTATTTGTGCAAATTATCTCGAGTGGACCGGATTTGTATATAGAGTTTAAGAGTGGATCTTCAACTCCAGAAGGAAACGGCTTCAAAGCTACGTATTTATTTGAAACAACGACAAATAATTCCCCTTTGAGTCCATCCGTTACGTCGACCACAATTTCGCCGTTTGCTAAAGCAGTTCAAATTCCACCGACAGGTAAAATAAATTGTTATTAATTATTTATATTATACCACATTTTGTAAGATTAGAACATCCAAATGCCATTCTCTTCAATGCAAACTTACAATAAATAACTTATATTTTTTAAAAAACTTTTGTTATTTTGTTCGTTCATTTTTGTCTCCACAAGAATATGTAATATGATATATGCTTTTTGATACATAAAATGATTTTATTTATTTTATCCGCAGAGTAAATAAAATTAGATCGTGTTTGAACTTTAAATACAAATCTGATAACAAAATTTTTAAATTTTTTGTTCACAGAATTGTTATATCATTGTTAAAGAATAAAGCGTTTTTTATTTGTATAATATTTAATGGAAAGGTTAAGAATATTATTAAGTAATGAGAAAATTAATTAAATACTATTATTGTGAAATTTTATTGAGAAATTTTTTTTGAATTTAATTAAATAATTTTATATTTGAAAAACACTGCTAATAAATAAACTGATTTTATGTGCTTTCAAACTATTTGGTTGTTAATTATAAATTTAGCTTATTGTATAAAAATAAATCATAATGAGTAGTATTATACTAAGTTATATGGCATCTTATATACAGTATTATATTAGAGTGTCTTAATATTAATTAAACAAAATCAAAAAAAAAAACTAAAAACTTATTTTTAATTGAATTATTATTGAATTAATTTAGAAGCAGATGAAGGCATTTTTTCTAAAGACGAAACTACCGAATCTGCCAAAAGTAAGTGAAAATAAATTTTCCTTTAAGTTTCTTGCAAATAAAATAAGAATTTAATATAAATTGATGTCCAAATATAATAATTAATTACTCGGGATATTATACGATATTAAATTAATTTAACTTTAATTTATTAGTCCCGACAAACAAATTTTTAGAATAAATTCTCATTTGAATATTTGAGTTTTATTACTTCTTCCGTAATAGTTTTACCGCTATAAGAAAATCGATATATTTCCATAATAATTACAATCTTAAAATTTTTTTTAAAATTAAAAGTACCATAAAGTACTTATTAGAAATGACAGTTTAAATCATATTAGTTTTTTTTCGTAATACTATATATTTTCTGTAAATACTTAAATATTTTATTATTCAGACCACTTTCTTTTAGTGGTCGGAATAACTGCTTTTATCATTTTTTAAAAAAATCATTTCATTTACTGCTATGAAGAATATTGACTAAATCTTTAATTTCTTATCATTAAAACATAATTTTAGACTAAACGATTATCACAATAAACACAGTTTTAAACTGTATATGTTGTATACATATGTTAATTTTGAAATTTCGACAGTAATATTGTATATACAATTTAGTTTTAATTTTATTGTAAAAATACTTTATATTTTATATATATATAAAAATCATTTGAAGATAGAACTATTATACTCTTTATTCGTCCCAATAATGCTTATTTCAATTGCACGCTATAATAAAAGTTGGCCGAAATAAGATCATAATTTTCTATTCGTTGTGCAGTGAATGGTCGATATAAGTTACTGCAACGCAAATAACTTTTTTCTCTTAAGCATACCATCAATGATTTGAGTTAGGCTTGTATTGAAATGCATCGAAACGCTGCGTTGACTCGAAACTGCTTTTATCGAATTGTCTCATATTTGACTCCGCTTTCCGTAAACACCGAATCATCACATTTGATATAACTCTTGTGTTTGCTTTTTCGCGATTTGTGCTGCTATTCAAACTCACTTATATAATCAAATGAAAATATTTATTATAAAACTAATTAAAGTTTTAAAAAAGCATTAAAAACTCAAATAAATGGTAGAGTAATGGATCATAGAGTGAATGAGTTGAGAATTGGGGTAATCGGTAATCGGTATTGAAGACAACGACGCAATGGGCCGCTGTAGGCATAGGCATACGAGGCATGCGATACTCCCAGCAGGCAAAGAGGCATTTGAGGAGCCATTGAATGGCATTTGTAATGCTAGTTAATCACTATTGTCGTGTATAGCACCTCATTTGACGGCAATGATGGCAATGAGTGTTTCGTTCAATCAGCCGCCACTCCAGACACCACTAAAAGCCCTCTCAATGAATCAGTTGTATTAATGTCACGTTCACTTTAACTTTGACTTCGAAATTCAAACCTAATTTGTAATTAAATTCAATCTACTCTCGAAAAAGATTTCAAGTTGTTTTCATATTAATTTCAATCTATGGATCGATTGCGCAAAAAATTCAATTTAACCCTTTAATGCAATAACGATTATCGATCTATTCTTCGATTAAATTGAGAGCCATCACAATAGTTGGCATTCCGTATACACGAGTGGCTTATTTAGCGTATAATTAGGTATTGATCGATCGGTAAATAATTTATTTAATTTTATGACTTACTTTGAAAATTGTTTATATAAAATTTCGAGTTAATTAAATGAATTTAACTTACAGTTTGAGTAATTTATTTATGCATTGGATAGCAGTAGAAATTCTAATCAAAAATATCTAGTATTTGTAATAAGCATTGGACCAAAAACTTGGGTTTTAAGCTCGAGCTACTATAAGAGCAGTTCAAATATTTTTATCATGGAGTTGCACATTATTATTAGACTCTTAATTTAAGAATCGAGCTCATGAACTCAAAATGCACTAAAATGGAGTTTTAATAAACAAATTCACTTATAATATAGTGTTAGTAATGCAAAATAAATGTCTATTTTTAGTATCAATTGATGAGTTCTGTGAATACAGTAAATGAGTTGAATTTCTATAGAAAGTTTGTATTAGAAATTTTGAACAATAAAAAATTTTAATTTAGAATAATTTATGCTTACCATTATATAATTTTAATATAAAACTCTAATTTAATGTGAAAACTTTGTAACAATACTTAATTTTACATAATTTAATTAAATTTGATTACATTTATTGAAGAACAATGGGATAATTAAAAAATAATAAATTTATCTTATCTAAAAAAGTATAACATTTATATAAGAATTATTATAAATGATATTATTAATTAATGATAGCGATGTCATATAACTTATTCACATTTTGATGGCAAAGCATACACTCATTAAATCATACACTATCTATTTTTCGCATGAAGTGTTAATGCGATCGTTTGTATAATTTTCGAGCCGAATCGAAGAGAAATATACATTTAATACATTAAGCTCGCAAAAACTCTTTAAAGGATGGAATTGTTTTTATTTGATTCAAGTTAACAATATAGTGTTGACAGTCAGAAACGTGTCGCTACTATGATGAACACTCATGTCACGCACGCCATGCCATCGGATTTATTATCGCACTCAATGTGTGTCCAAATATATATCTACATTTTTATATTGCAATCATAGCCTCTTCGTTGTGCTATAACTTTACCAAAATATTAGCAAAAGTTCTTCTCTCTTAAAATAAAAGACAATATAAGTTTTTTTATAAGAAATTTTGAAATTTTGTCTGCAATAACACATTTAAGCATTTCAAGCGTTCAAATTTTTGTTTTGTATTGTATGTAAGTCTCCATTTCTTCGCATCCTTTCGTTAGTTTCAAGAGTATATAAATAACATACTATGGTAAATGTGTGTAAATATGTTTGAGTTCATTTAAGTCTCAAATTTATTTAAAGAAAACAACACATATTATCTCAAATTAAAATAGTTAATTATTGAATATAAGCGAAAGGTTTGTTATTCTAAGGCAATATATATTTTAATTTGTTCGCACAATTTGTCGCAATGTGTGACAATGCAAAACAAAGTCTATCGATTTCTTCGCTGTTGTTGATCCAACACGTTTGTAGAGAGTATATAACTTATACCGTATATGTATATAAGTTATATTAAAATAGTTTTTGAAAGAGCAGATGATGTCAAAAAAAAATAACAATAGCTTGAGTTAGTTTGAAATAAATCGCTTAACACTTTATATTTAATAATGAGATATTTGGTATTACTTTTGATATTATTTCGTTCAATAAACGATTATTGATATGAAAGAAAGTGACAAAATCAGTAAACAAAAGAAGGAAAATATAAATGAAAGTGAGTGACCATTGCTTAATAGCTTTATAACTTATTTATTCTGTTTTATCTGCGGCACAATCGTTAGGAGAGAATTTAAGTATGAGATTGATTTCCCACTTGAGCTGCAGTGCAGGCTTGAGTACAGCCAAGATTTTCTATGGTTCGACTCGACGCTAGTCCTTCGCAAAATCAATTTATCAGGATTTTGCTCACAACAATTTGCGTTCAAGTGATAATAAAAAAAGATTAATTGTAGCAAAGAATGTTAAGTATAAAACTAAAAATTCGTTTTAAGAGCGTATTGTGGACTATAATATGTGTGTTTCGGTATCGGAAATGCACTCTTTGTACAACTTTATTATGGCATCGCTTCTGACCCAACGCTGTCCAATCGATACTTTGCAATTGATATTTTTTGCGTTTTATGCATTTTGCAGATACTAAAAACGGTCATTTCTATTGATATTTTAAGCAACATTTCTTTTAGCATGACTTCACATTTTTAAATATTATTGATTAGTGTACTAAAAAATAGATGGCGAGCACAGGAAAAGTGCTAACAAACAATCTATGCTATACTATGCAGTATACAATAAGAAACTCTTTACTTCAATACAACTATTTTTTTATAACAACTATATTAACATATTATAAAGTTAGATTTTTAAAAATAATTTTAGCAAATTTCAAATCCATTTTTCAAAATCAATTAACGCTTAATAGCAATTTACTATTTTTAAAATATTATTATTATTATTATTAATATCACACTGATTTCAATGTTAGTTCTTAAGTTGTTGCCCGCTTTTCCGAACCCGATTTGATTTATACCAATTAAATTAAATATAATATGATTCACGACTTGTCTCCCCGAGTGTGAAGCCCTCATGCCTGCGATTTGTTGGAGTTGTGTTGTAATCATGAATATGAGCGACACCACGACGAGACGACATCACTTGAGCAGCACATAGCCATTCGCAGTCAGATAGTTGATCGTTGTCTATACTCATTTAATAGCATGCAATTTGTGTAAATTGCGATACTTGTCCTCTTGCTTTGTTTTAACGCTATAATGAAATCATGACCAACTGTAGCATATCTAAGTTATGATTATAACCCGCATAACGCAATATGGATGAACAATATCTGTAATTGCGAAGTGTTCGCTCTTTTGGAGAGAAAATATATTGCAATGTTATGTAACTTAATAATGAACGGGCTTTTAAAATACCCTAAATATGCGACGATAGCCCGCGGGTTATCGAAGGGAAAAAGTGAATTTTTCAAAAAATATATATAAACTTA
>JAQIYA010001182.1:0-14133 GCA_034699355.1 Microtritia minima | reverse complement strand
GACGATATACACGGCTTCCCTATAAAACACATATCTAGTCATCCAAAGCAAAATGGAGAAAATATGAAACGCTCTAACGATCCAAACTAAGTGTATCGCCAAAAACTTCTCGTTATCACAATAAATGAATGACAGCTATTTATGAACTAATTCGTCAATTAGTTTATCACTCGGAAGATCAATTTTAGTGTCGTCTTCGTAAGTGTCATCATATTCGTCGTTATATTCTCCATAGTTTTCTGACTCTTCATTATCCATATTATTGGACAATTGTATGATATTTTGTTTAGACTTTTCATCCAATTTAGTTAAGACCCTATCTTTCTTTCCCTTACGAATTCTACTCAAATCAATCTCATTTTTTCGAAATATATCGAATTCATCGTTATTATAAATATTTGCTCTCTTCTCGATTATATTTGAAGGTTTAGGAACTGAAACTGTTGTGCTCGACTCGTGCTTTGATGAATTAATGGCAATTTCATCATTTTGGTGAATCAAACTCTTTGTCTCCTTAATTGGTCGCGCCATTGAACGATTCAAATTATTTAATTGTGATGGAAGAGTATTGTCGAGTATAGCTGCGACTACTTTTTCAACATCAAAATGATAATATTCGAGACACTTTTCAACAAAGCCTGCGCTCAAATGCTTCTCTGGCATCAAATCACACACATATTGAATTTGCGATTCAAGTTCCACATTCAAATTATTAATTTCATCCAAATCCACGCTACCGTTTGATTTACCGTTATGTGTTATTTCATTTATAAGTGTTTTGGAGCACTTTTTATTATTTTTCATTTCTTTCGTTACACTGTTTTTGACAACACTTATAAAATAGTTAGTACGCGCTTCGTCGAACTCATTATATTTGGTCACATCTGAATTTTTCTTCAATAATTCAATATCTTTTTCCAATGGATAGAGATTGTAATAATCGAATATAAAACTAAAATAAAGTAACGGTAAAAGACAAAAGTTTTAATTTAAGTTAAAATGATATAAAACATGACAAAAAATCAAAAAATAAACATTACGGTCTTCAACATTGCAATACACAAATAAATAATAAGTTATTGATTAAATTTTAACATTAACTCATAAAAAAATAAGTTAAAGTTTATATCTTTTAAAATGTTCTTAAATTTAAAAGTATTGCGGCCCATAAATTATAAAGTATATCATTACTTAAAAGAAAAGAGAAAACCACGTAATGTGAAATATTTTAAACCTAAGAAAACTAATTTAAATTTATATAAATTTTACTCACCAATCGTAAGCCGCAGAAGATATTATTTCAAGAAATTCCTCAATCATATCAGGTTTATCCTCAGATTTTACACTAAAAAGTAAATATTTTTTTTAAATAATTCAAATTATAAAAAAGTTATAAATAAATACTTCTGGTCTAATAATCTGTCAATACAAGATGTTTTGATTATCTCGCGAAATGTTAAAATAAAATTAGTCCTCGCAATGAGAATTTGACGTTTAATTCCATCTAAAATTCTAATTTCAATACATGAAACGAAATTAAATTTGTTTATAAAACTTAAATTAAAATCATTAAAACTTACAAATAACTATTTTTGTCAGTAGTAAACTTGTAATTGATATTACTTTGTAACATTGGAAACACACGGTTATAAAAGTCAACAATTGTTTTTTCTAAGAATGCTTTGTGATAAATGTACGCCATTTGAGGATATATTGATATTAACATTCTCATACTAACACTAATGTCTGCCAAACTAAATATAATATTTTGCAATTCAGTCCAATGAATATATTTCAATTTGGATGATTCAAAGCTATCATTTTCGTCATCGTCTTCAACTCCAAGCTTTGTTTCAATCGAATTTAAGTTCTCACAAATATATGCGCACAACTTATTTAAATCTTCGATATAATTAGGCTGACATTCGATCACATTTGCAAATATTCGGGCGACTAATGTGCGATAATCAGAGTTGGCGTATAGAACAGCCAAATCAATGAGTCGTGGAATGTCGAACAGATTGTTTTCATATATCAAACTTCCAAACAAATTTGGAGTTATGAAATTTTTCTAAAGTTTTAGTAATATTTAAAACATTAAAATCTGCATAATTATAATTATATGATTTTACTATTAGTATATTACTAAAAGTAATACAAGTAAACGCATATCAAATTTGAAAAAAAATTCATTTTAAATATAATATTAATGTTTATATGATTTAGAAATAGACAAATACAAGCTTATAGATTTGAGATGTCTGTATGTCTGACTGCCTGAACCCTAAGTGAGCAAATTTTAGTGCCATTTAAAGACTTAAATTGTCAAAGAAGAGCATAAGTTGGACATTTGAGATTAATATGTAGTTTTAGGTGGTGTCAAGTACTTTTGAAATGCATTATTAGAAAATTTTATTTTAAAGTACAGTTAAAATAAATTGCCAAAATAAAAATAAAGCCAATATTATCAATAAAACACATTAAGCGGGAACGAAATGATTGCTAAGTTACCCGAGAATATTCTAACGAGTTAATTCATGTCTAAATTAATAAAAATCAAATTAATATAAAATCATTTGTTTGCTCATTATTGTTTGTTTATAGAAAAGTAAACATAACTGAAAAAATAGCATTCGCAAAAAATTCAATAAAATTCTTTGTGCAAATTAAACTATCAAAATAAAATTGACAGCGACTTACTTTCGATTCATTACAAGATGAAATACGAATAAACAACTTCAAAACTAATATATAAACTTTCTTAAAAGCAATTTTCATTTGGTCGGTAACCATAGAGTTATGCAAATCATGCGAACGCGGAGCTAAACGAAGAAACGAATCGAGACTCGTTTGTAAGCTCTTTTCGTTTATTATAGTCGACCAGAATCTAAATGTTAAAGAATTATATTAGAAAACACAAAAACTGTTTACTTTATTTACCTATTGTGCGGTAATCTTAAAAGAATTTTAAGCATTTCCTCATAGTGTTGCACATTTAACATCCATTTTTGAATTTCGAAATTGTTATCGACATTGTCTCCAAATAAATTTGAGTCACTTATTAAACTTATGGGAGGAATTGCGTATTTAACAAAAACCATTGAATGCGAAAATCTAATGTGCTATCAATTTAATATAAATGCATAAATAATTAATATAATTAATATTAAAACTCTTGTCATGAGCCTTGTTGTCATTAATCTTAACATTTAACTCTATCGCTTGCGTACATTATTTATTCAAATTCTCTTATTTAATAAGCATAAGAGTAATTTCATGTTTAAAATATATGGCAAACCAACTCACAAAAGAATATAATTACTTCCAACGCATCGCAACACTAACGAAGTGCTTTAAATATTTATATTTTTTTGAAACTTCTATACTTTATTGCAGGGAAAAATTTTAAGTCAGGGATTAAAGTGTTCACAATGCGAGCACATTGACTGACACTCGGAAAAGATATCACCTTTTGATATCACTTTTAAGCAAAAAATAATGCCTCAGAACTACTGAACACTTTCAACGAGTAAGTAATATTATAATATAATATAATAATATTTATTACAATTGGTTTGAAACATATGAGCAATCAATCAATAATAATACAAGTTATGCCAAATGTTAAGCTTCGAGTGATATGACAATTGCTTTGAAAACAACGTACGATTGCGGGATAGTATCGCTGAATTCCGTCCCGATCTTCAAATCTGATGCTCTTCTTATCCAAAGACTCTCCAATCAATTTCTATTAATATATTAAATATCGAAAATTAATAACATTAATATAGTGAACACACATTAACATACCTCCGAATGTTTTTGCCTTATTTTCGGTCGCACTGAAGCGTTGTTTACACTTTTCGAGTTCATATCTTAAGATTGAATGTTGAATAATGTTTAACTACGAATACGTTGATCGCAATGAGAGGCAATTAAAGCGGACGACAATGCCATACATTTGTTTATCAAAGCATGTCAACGAGTGTTACGTAAGAGTGAGTGCGAGTGAGAGAGCGTCGCATTGGTTGCGAGCGTTTTGAATGCGAACTCAATGCTATATAACTTTATATAACTCTATATATGAGAGCTTACAGTGATCTGTGAGTTGCACTGCGAGTGTGTGGTGAGTGAGATGTGATGTGAGTGTGATGTGAGAGTAATGCTTGGAGTAATGCTTATCTTCAATACATTGATTAGAGTTTGAGATATGAATTGTTATTTTATGTTATTTGCGATAAACAGCTCGAAACACGTAACATATTTCTCAAATGAGTGAGTCGTAAGAGAGTGTCGAAGAAATGCTGCCGACAGTCCGTCAGCCAGTATTAAGTCAGTCACCGTCAGCCAAAATCTCGCGTCAATTCGTACTCTCGCTCGGAATGGGAATCACGTTTGGATTCAGTTTCGCGTATCTCTTGCTGACAGTCATCAATTGGGACAGAGACTCAATGTTGGTGTCGCGCGACCGCGAATACCACGACGAGTACCACAACGACGACCACGACCCGCACCAACACGACGACCGCGTCGTGAGAGGACCACAATCTCCCGTTTCATTCCACAGTCAGAACGAAGAATCCCATAGAGGTATGTGTGTTGGCATACATTCGCATCAAACTCTTTAATGCAATGCCATAGCGGTCACACCCGTCCAGAGCAGAGCCGATGCGATGCCAACCCTTTTCAAGTTATTCCCGCTTTACAGTTACAGCAAACACAGCTCTTTTCGCTTAAAAGCCATTAATTATACGTTCAAATGTATGCAACTTTTTAAGTTCTACTACTAATAATACTAAACTTCGCGACAAAAGTATTTCGACTCATAACTACATTACAATTTATTAAATAATTAAGTTTAAGATGTATTAAAATATACTTATAATATATGATTTTAAAGTTTAATATATGCTCGATCTGATAGTATAGTTTAAAATTAATCAAAATTATAGCGCAATAAAAAATTCACTTTACTTATAAGTAGTATTAAATATTTATTCTCTTTAAATTTGCTTAATTTAAAATATAAATATTCATTTTAAAATGAAAATAATTTGATTCCTTATTT
Organism: Microtritia minima; assembly: GCA_034699355.1. Taxonomy (NCBI): domain Eukaryota; kingdom Metazoa; phylum Arthropoda; class Arachnida; order Sarcoptiformes; family Euphthiracaridae; genus Microtritia; species Microtritia minima. The sequence continues at coordinate 9,065 of JAQIYA010001182.1, read as the reverse complement.
AAACACCAAAAGAAATGAGTTTATTGGAGCTCACTTTAAAATTTAATTTATTGTCTAAAATATTCAAATATTCAATATTTTAAAAAGTAAGACTAAATTGAATTTGGATTTAGAAAAATATTTATTCGTCATTAAATGACGAATTTAATTATGAATTATTTGAATTATCGAAATAAATAAATAGTAGAAAGCAATCAAAAGTTGAAAAGTATTGATTAAATAATATTAATTGAATGCGGAAATATAACTGAAAAATTATGAAATATGAAATATTCTTAATTACTGAAAGTTTGTGAACATTTTGATTATTAAACTCGTTATCAAAATTTATTTTTAGGAATTTTTTATATTTATGCCTTACTGTCAATTTTTAATTTTTAAATTAATAAATATGCTTATCTTATTGACAATATTTTTTGTATTTTGCATTTTTGTTTGCAAAGTTAGTCGTTTCGAGGACGCCATACTCTTCCTCCTCATCAGTAATACAACTGATCGCTTCGAGATTTTCGCTTTAAAAGTTTGCAAAGTGTTTATTTCTTTTGGTTATTTGCCATATGTGTCGCAGATTTGAGCACGAAATTTCAAAAGCGCTACTTTTTGGACATTACGATCAATTACATCAATCACTCAATTAATTTATTGCTTAAGTCTGCCACACATATGGCAAAAGTGACCAAAAGAAATGAACACTTAGCAAAATTCTATGTGATTCGCGTCAATTTTTTTGTAAAATAAATATTATTTGATAATTAACTTTGATTTATGTGTTAAAATTTTAATCATAAGAAAAAACTTTATGAATATTTTAATATTTTTGAAGATTTTTGTAACGTAAAACCCGATCTTTATTTATATTACATATTATAAATTCAATAGCACTCTATTAAAGTAATAGATTGTTATAATAACTAAACTATAAACCATTGGTAATATTAGATGAAATAGAGTTGTGATAAATGATGTTAATAAATGTTTAGTGCATATTTAAAATAAGGGTATGTTTATAATATCATATCAAAAGTGTCATAATCGACACACACAACGAATAGGTGAAAGGCTTTTCTGGTTTTGTTTACAAAATTATCTCTTCAAACATATTTATGCTATCATATCGTATATATTTAAAGTCAAGTGTGCTTATGTTCGCAAAATGCTGTTAAATGTTTTTATTATTTAAAATTTTAGTTTTGTATCAACAAAATACATGTACTTAATATTAAATCATAGATAGATATGAAATATTTTAACATAAACAGAATTTAATTTGGTGTGATTTACTTGGTATGACCGCCGAATTTAACTTTTTAGTTGACAAAATCATTATTTCCTAATTATAACTTATAATCTGTCTTTTAGATAATTTAATATCATATATTCTAATTTAAAGAATAAAAAAAAGATATTTTAAATTAATTTTTCAAAATTATCAGAACGATTCAACCGATTCCTAACTTTATGCACTTATTATTACTTGTAAGTTATATTTTATTTAAGATTGTGCTGTTTTTTCTTTTTTGAAAGTCATAAATTTCAGCAAATTTATTTATAATACTAATATTAGATCAGTTTATAAACTCTATTGTTGGTAACCTAATTTTATAGGATATAACAACTGATATTTTTAGTGGATTTTGTCTTACAAAAGCAAACTTTTGGATTTGATATGTCTGTGCTTCTGACTGTACCACTCCGTCCCAATAGGAAATAGAAAGCATAGTAACATTCAAATTTAATGTTATGTCTAAAATGACTATACTGTATGATACAATATAACAAACTATTGTTGTATAAATATTTTTAATTTTTTAAGCTTTCCTTCTTCGACAAGAGTATTAAAGATTTGCCACAAAGATAAGATAAAAGTCATAGATAGAGATGGCCATTAAACAGGGTGATGCACAAGGTTTCAGTATTTTTGAATCTGGGGAGGGGGACCCCTGGCCAGGAACTGAGCCGAAATTCTAGGAGGGATAAAACTCATCGGATTTATGTGAATCATTTGGAACTTCGAAAAAAATTACCAAAATTTTTTTAAATTATATTTTTTATATTTTGTTAGTATAAATAATAATAATATTAATAAATATCTATAATTAAATATCTATTTTAAAAAGTATTTCAAAATTTTCTTTCTTTTAATGTCATAATCACAGACTTATTTAATAATCAAAATGAACCTAATTATATAATACTAGAAACTCTTAGCTTTAATTTGAATGTATATTTTTCTTTTCCAACACTTTGATTATTTTTATTTCAAAACCTCAACATATCTACAATGAATTTTTTTCCTGAAAATCCTGGGGGGGGGGGTATTGTTACTGGCCAGTGCTCCCCCTCTTGCTCCCATGATTAAATAATATGATACATTTAAAAAATTAAAACTACTTTATTGCTTAGATTCCGGTTTCTTTTGGATACCCCTAATACTCTAATTTAGCCGAGGCTAAGCTAAATCTAATTAAAAATGTAAAAATTCAAACAAATACAGTTACTGCAGTGAGTTTGGCTTTAAATTAAATTTGAATTTACAAAAAAATAAGTAAATATTAAGTTTTTATTAAAATTATTGTTTAAAATATTAAATTAATTAATATAATAAGAGAGTTCACTATATCTAAATTTTACTGTATTGTATAAACAGCAAAGTATAGGAAACAAATATAAGGACTAATTATTTAAATTTTATATTATCCTTATAAACACCTTTTATTTAAACAGATTCTATAATTGATAATAACTGAACACTTATTTGTTCAGCTTTTTTGTTGTATAATAATTAGATTGATATTAATTCAATATTTGAAACGTATAATCTCTATCTCTATCTATATTAAAATAATTAATGTGCGTAACATTGAGTGGTATATTATTTCAAAATTTTAAAAAGTATTGAATTACAATTTATAACAAATAAATATAGTGGCGAAGCCACAGGCAATGGACTAGTAATTACAATTAAAATACATCTTAATTTTAGTTTACAATATAACGTAATTTTTATACGTTTTTTAATTAGTTTTATAATTACACGATGGTTTTATTAAGAAGTCATGCTGACTAATGAAAATATATGTGATAATCATTAGCTAAATATGTGATTAAATGCATAAAATTAAGTTTATTTATTTTTCGATGACATAAAATTTTTATAAATATAAAATCATTAACTTATTTTAACATGCAATAAATATTTTCCAAATGAAATTAATGTGCTGTTTGACAACTTATTATTCATGTCGATCACAATTATGAATGCATTAAACATTTGTCGCAGTGCTATAAACGAGACTGGTTTTAATCCATCGGTTCTACAATGCTATAAACATTTCTTACTTTGCTTTAAACCATTACTTTATAGATTAGTTTCCTTCTCATAAATTATTTAATTTAAATATTTAGTTATTCTAAATTAAATTTATTAAGTTTAGGTACAAAGCAATTGATTTATTATTGTTAGAAACTAAATAACTAATAAGTTTTGAATTCGAGACAATTTTCAGTTTTAAACAATTCTTGCTTTGCTTTTTTATTGTTTGTTACAGGAATTGTTATAAAGTAAAATTTTTAACAAATTTGTAATATTTTGATTATTTTTTATATTTGCTAATATTTACATGAAATTACATAAAAAATAATTTTTTCTTAAAATTGCATTTAATAGATTTGTTTTACTAATTCTTTAGTCTAAGAAAAAGAGTTATTGAATGACAAGAAAAATTTAATTAACTACGATTTATACAAAATAAATATCTATTCTATAATGGAAAAATTACTATTAATAATGAATATATTTTAAATTTATTATTAAGCTGAATAAGTTCTAGTTCTTAGTTCTAATAAATATTACATTCTAAGTAACATTTACATTCTATATTTTAGTTTGAAAAATTTGTATAAAATTTTTAAGTACAGTTAACGAAAATTTAAACTTAGTAAACATTTCAAATAATAATTTAAAATAAGTACTAACAAGTATTAATTTTCAATGAATAGATTGCATTATTAATTTATATTTGATTCATAATTTATTTATTTATGCGGGGATTGTACAATATATTATATAATTATAATTATATTATACTTATAAGTAAAATAATAATTATTTTAATTCGTTTAATTATTAAACTTTTCATTTGATAGATATTTAATATTTAATAACTTAATATTCATAACAGATAGTGATTTGGTGGCGAAGAGATTAGAAAAAGAAGTACGAATTTTATGCTGGATAATGACAAATCCAAGCAATCACGACAAGAAGGCCAAACACGTGAAGGCGACGTGGGGTCGACGTTGCAATGTATTGCTATTTATGAGTTCAACTTACGACCCAAAGTTGCCGACAGTGAAGCTGCCCGTAGCAGAGGGTCGCGACCACTTATGGGCCAAAACGAGAGATTCATTTAACTACTCGTATGCCAATCACCTGAACGATGCCGATTGGTTCCTAAAAGCCGACGACGACACATACGTTATTTTAGAGAATTTACGCTATTTTTTGTCTTCAGTAAACTCTTCTAAACCAATATATTTTGGGTGTAAATTTAAGCCATACGTAAAGCAAGGATATATGAGTGGCGGCGCTGGTTATGTACTTAGTAAGCAGGCGTTGAAGCAATTTGTCGAAACGGGTTTGAGTGCTTCTCACCCGAAAGAATGCAAAGGCGAAAGCGAAGGCGGCGCTGAAGATGTTGATATGGGACGGTGTTTGGAAGCTGTCGGTGTCGAAGCCGGTGATTCTCGCGACAATTTAGGCAGAGGAAGGTTTTTCCCGTTCGTTCCCGAGCATCATCTCATTCCAGGTCACGTCGACAAAGACTTTTGGTACTGGAAATATATCTATTATCCATCAGAAGAAGTGAGTTTTGGCGCATTTAATTTTCACAATTCTAACTAATTAAATGAACATTACAGGGATTAGGATGTTGTAGTGATACTGCCATTTCATTTCATTACGTCAATCCTAATATGATGTACGTTATGGAATATCTATTATATCATTTGCGTCCGTACGGTATTAACACTCAATTGTTAACCGACAAAACTGATAACAATCAAGCGAAGAGCAGATCCAAAAGATCGATTCATAGTAGACTTACATTGAATAGTCTTTCGATTGTGAATCAACAATCAAAAATTAAGCACAGTATTAGTCAAAGCAAAACTCTCGAATAGCTTTTATACCAATTTTATTCTAGTAACTTAATATAATTTTAAAAGGTTGTGCCATTAAGTCTAAAAGAACCACTTTTTGTTGGCCACCTGTGATAATCGCCAATATATAAAGCAATCGTCAACTGAGAGATGTTATACATCTTTTTATATATTTATATAAGCATAACATGCTCTGTTTCATCACTCATGTCTTTATGCTTTATTTAATTAATTTGCAATTTGTAATTCTAGTCAAATTTGTTTCGAGTCAAGTCTAAACCAATATATGAAATCAATAAAGTGTTTTTAGTCAATACAAACTTGTCATCTATATTCCTAAACGCAATAAATTTGCTATTTAAATGTCATGTTAATTTTTATAAACAATTAAAGTTTTATTTAAACTGGTTTATCCTGTAAATTAAGTATTTAATTAATATTAAATTATTTTATATTTTTAAAATTAAGTTAATAAATGATATAATATAATTCTATTCTATTAACCATTAAATAAATTCGAAACATATATGAATTGAATGAGTAATCAAAATAATACAAATCATTTGTGATAAATTTATTATTATTTGCGAAGTGATAAAGAAAATAGTATATTTATATTACAGCTTAATATATAATAAACATATAAACATATATTAATATATATTTTTAACATATAAATCAAATGAAAAACTATGTTAAGTTAGTTTTATGAGTCATTTTATTTATTGCCATTATTTATCAAAAATATGATAAATTTGATTTCATTATTGTAAACCCAATTATACAAATAAGACATGTAACATACAATTATAGGGAATCAAAAATAAGTTGTGTCTTCACTAAAAGCACCCGCGAGTCGAAACTCTCCCGCAGAGAGCAAACAATACATTCGATTTGGAACGCTTCGTGAATAGCAATTGGGTCGAGCGTGCGATACGCGGAATATAAATTCTTTGGCGATAGGAAATGGCAATTTGGTTAGCGTTAAATTTTCTTCGTTGGCATCTCTTTCGCCAATAGATGTATTTGACTCGTAAATTGCAATCTGACTCTCGGCAAACATACGTCGAATTAATTTTCCGAAATAACCATAACTTGAAAATTCCACTTCTGGTTCACTCATGAGTTTGTTGACAAATTTTTTAATATCATCTTTAATCACAGTATCGCTAGATTTCGGATCGAATTCCAATTGATTCGCAATATCGAACTTTTTAATAAGCGATTGAAATTGATTTATTTTGAGTTCACTTTCGCCAATTAAATCAATTGCTTTATCGCACTCACTATTTTCAAAGTAACTTATAATAGCATTTTTATCGAATGGCAATTCGTTATCAGAAATATTCAATTCATTGCGCTTTTCAATGACTTGTAATATCGAACAATGAATAATAGTCGGTAATATTAAATCAATAAAATCATTAACAGTTAAAGAGGCAAAATAGTGGAGCACTTTTTCAGCCTCTTTCGTGTCGTCAAAGAGTCTCTTTTGTCGACTCACCGGAACAGGTTTGGCCGACGCCCACACTTCATGCCAAATATTACTCGGATTTTCCATTCTTGAACTTAAATAACCCTTTTTAATGTTGTCATCGGATTGAATCCAATCTCGAGGCGAATGCCATCTAATGAAATCTTCGATAACAGATTGAGGATTAGCGGCTTTAAAGGCTTCCATATCGGAGATCAGACTCGAGCACTGCATTCTTGCGCGCAACGATGCGCTCTCTGGAGAATTGCTTAACTTTGAAAGAATTAAAGAATGCTCGTATAACATGTCTTCAGTGAGTGGCGGTGAATCTTGCGTTATAGGAATGAATAGAGGAACGTCTGCGTTCAATAATCTCAAATCAGCGCATTGAGCAGACCTTCCCTCCGGTTTAATGAAAGCCGAATTGTCGCCCTCTTCTTCGTTACAATCAAAAAATTCTTCATCGCTTTCGTTATCTCTTTCATTATTCTCACTTGTGTTTCGAGATTCTCGCTTAATTTTTTGCTCAATACAGCGATTCAGCATTTGAAGCTTCTGATGAAATAAACACATTCCTAAATTTGGAGCATCTGTTCCCAAATGGGGAAGAATTAATTTGTTTTCCCAGTGATATCTTAGCTGACATATGATTTCTTTCCACATATGGGCAATATCTGCTATTTCTCTATAATAATAATAAACATTACATAATGTTAAAGCTATACGCCATGTAAGGCTATTTATAGGCGCAGATTTTATTGTTTTAATATCATTCGAATTATTTTCTGAGAAATTTTCCAAATTTTCATTAAAGATAAAGTTAAGACATTGTTCTTTTATCCATTTCGGTCTATTCCACAAGATTTTTGTTTGAAACTGAGGCAAAGAAACAGAGAGAGGACTTGGATTTGTCAATCGATTCAAAGCTTGCTTTATTTCGATTTCTGCGTCGTGTGCATCGATTTCGGCTATTAATTTACCTAATATTTGGTCGTTTTTTGCCCAACAATTTTTTAACGAAAATATTAAATTCAGAGTATCACTAATGGAACATTTAATATCATCTTTAAAGAGAACTCTTAATGACCAAAATGGTGCACTAAATGGATCCAAATCACTGTGCACTGGACTGTCCACCACTACCTCTTCCGAAAGTATGGGCCAAGTTGTAGCCAATTGTAATTCTTGTATCGGTTCTTCGCTGCATTTCCACAATAGTTTATTAAACGATGCATCTCTATCTTCAGCATCTCTATCTCCAAAATTTTCATTATTTTCATCGCTTGATTCTGTGATTAGCCATCCATCAGGCCATTGCTTGAGGGCGTGTGTGAATCGAATTGAGACCATAACAGGCGGCATCTCAGACACAGAGGATGAGAGTTTATCTTTAAATATTGTCAACAGTTGCGAGAGATATCGAAATGCTGTCGGAACTGCATTTAAGTGAATCATATCGAAATAGACGCGCATACTATCGTTCTGACAAATTCCGTGATAATACTTTCGTTGTCGTTGATGTAATTGAAAAAATATTGGTAGCGAACAATTGGTGTTATTGAGAGCAATGCAGGCAGAGCTCAATAATAGTTTGACGCGATCTTCAGTAGAAATCGATTCTTTATTTCCAGACGGAGATATGATAATGAAAGAACGCATGCCATACCAGCGAACCAAACAATGAGATCGCGACGGAAAGTCGTTTTCCCGGCTCATCATATCGGACCACACACTCGGCATTTGAATTGATTGGTTCTCTTCTTTATTAATTGCTGTCAATGATTTTAATTAGTTATTCGACAATTAAACTATTTTTATACAAATTTGGTGAAATAGACTTTATACACTATCGAGTGATTTGATAAACAATTTTTTAGACAATGTGAGCACAATTTCTTAAATCGTATGCACATTAAGAAAATACTGTCATTTATAACAGTTATAAATGACAGTATTTTCTTTAATTATTATCGAATTAAAAAATCACTTTTGAATGAATACAAAGATAAAAATATAGTGAATTATTGCTTACACTGAGTGGACTGAATGGCAGCACTTTTATGGTGAGAGTCGTCCAAATAATGAAACACCACATCAAACTTGAGTTTCGCGAATTTAATAGTTGCGTATTTTTGTTTCCAAACGCCGAAAGTGTATGCGTTGGCAGTGAGACCACGAGTGAGCCCGCAATCGCTGAGTTCGTTCTCATTCGACTGCAAACCCCATTCGCGTATGATTTCCTCCAAATCCGATATAAATCGTTCCCACTCTGAAGAGGTGGTGAAGTCTGTGATCTCGAATACTTCCTCTCTAAACATGTTTAATATAAAATACAATTCAATGTTTTACTCAATCACTGCGTTCAACCAAAACATACGTCAAAAACATGTAAACAATTATAGAGTTGTAATTTTTTGGAAATTTAAAATTT
>JAQIYA010001181.1:0-14142 GCA_034699355.1 Microtritia minima | reverse complement strand
TAATATTTGAATTGAATGAATAAAATAAAGAAATTAATTTTTTGAATGATTTTTTTCTTATGAACCGATCATATGAAGGGATCGATCATATGAAGTGATTCACGAAACCAAACCACTTCATATGATCGGTCGTCAACTGTATATGAAAATATAATTTTACCTATTAGTAAAATTTCACACACTCTTATGTGAAATATTTTCACGAATAATAAAATCAGCACTAAATGAAAATCCAGGAAATACGCAAATAAAATTCATATTAACATATTAAATAGAAATAATTGTAGTGATAAACTAGAAGTTTATGTTAGATGTTATCATAATTAAAATATAAATGTATAAAATAGCATTTATTTCGCTCAAATATTAATTCTAAAATCGAAAATTAGTATTTCCAATAAATAAATAAAATTGTAATTTGTTTGAAAAATATTGAAAAGATATTTAATTTATTTGATTAGTACTTTTGAATAAGGCTACGAAAATTTTTAAATTTTTAATTTCGATTTAATAACGATTTTGTATTGCGGTAATAAATATACAAGAAAATTATGAATTTGAAATTATGAACAAATTCCAGAATTAAACTTTTTATTAATTTAATTAAAGTTTTTATATAATATAGTATTTGTACAAATAATAATTTGCGATTAGGCTGGAGAAGGCCAATGGTTGCCGTTCGACGCAGAACTTGATTTAAATAACGGTGAAGTTTGTGGGACTCACACACCGACGGGACACGTGATTTTAGTTGAAGCCCATTTCGAACCACCTTATGGTAGCATTTAAGTGATTATTAGATAATTGAAATATATTAACATTAATATTGCAAATATGGTAGAATTTCAAATCGATGACGTCGGAGAATTCAGTAGTAAACTGGAACTGTTAAACTCTTATATGGAGCAAGAGATGGTCGCGTGGCAACACGAGCAGAGGCACACCAACAACCAGTTATATAGTTAGTACAGTTTGTTTAACTTGAATTTGATTTACGCAATATTGCTGATTGGCTTTACAGCTGGATTATCGGAAGATAGCGACTACACGAGTGACGTGAGTTACCCCATTCACCATCCAAGTGCTTCTTCTCATCACCCAAACAGCTCTCCCTCACAATTCGGTGTCCGCACTAAATTAGACCCTCGAGTTAATACTATGGATAATGATCACCACTTTCGGTCTCAACATTTGTTTTCTAAAGATGTTGATTCATTTGACTATCAGTGCGAACCTAGTTTTGAAAATAATTCAGCACAAAATCATTCCAATGATTCCAAAATGCATTTTGTCCAACAATACAGCGACGAAAACGAACCTCTTTCTTACAATAGTCGTCCGCCACGACGCACTTTGCCAAAGATTAACGATAAGTAAGCTTTATTTTGTTACATTTAATTTACTAAACAACTTAACGAAGTTAACTAAATTTTATATTACACAGAATATAAATGTATTTCATTGATTAGTGTAATGAGTTTATTAATAAGTTAACTAAAGATTATATATAAATCTTGTTTCTGTTTTAAAATGTCATCGATTTATAAGTTATAACAATATTTACCATATATTATAAATAATGTTAAATTTTCTGCTCTAATCTTATTTTACTCAATTTATGATCGCTGTGATCGGTATTTATCCTTTTTAGAAATATCCATACATATCCGAATTTTAAAAACCTAACAAATTTGCACATTCAAAGTACTGCTAATATGGAAGAATTAAATGATTCGCAAAATATGAATTTTAATGAAAGCAGTGATTATCATGATTTGTCTAATGGTTGGAATGAAAAGCCAGCCAGAGTTAGACGAAGACAGCCTATAAGAAAGCCAAGTTTGGAGAGACAAAGTGGATTTGAACAGTACGAGGAAAACTATTTAGGGGACCATATAATACAGCCTAACGAAGAGGATTACAGCAGTGCCAAACGTAGTGCCAGTGATGAACGTTTTTATAGTGTAGATGACAGTTATGATAGTTATGCAAATAGTTTAGATGATATATCATTGAGTACAAATTATAGTCAATTTGGTTTGCAACCAACTCTTCCAACCAAACCCAAGAAGAGAATCCTTCCAAAAGTACAAACTGAGAGAAACAATGAAATAAGTGCTAATGTGTTGAACTGGAACAACGAAATGCCGCCAACATTGCATCAGTATTACAATCAAAACGACACACTAATCGATAGGAACAATGTCTGTGATAAAAAAGAACAGTGGAAGGCCAGTAATCATCACGAGTCCACTCTTTGGCAAACAGTTTCGCAAAACTTTGATGATTCCCAGCAGAATGTCATCGCTATGGGAGAGAAGCCATCGCCTCCTTATTTTACGCCTAAATCTAGTATCGATCAAATGGAGGGCTTGAGAACAGACAGTTTGGATCGTCAAAGCACTGAAGAAACAATAGCCGCCGATGACATTCATCCAAAAGAAAATGAATTTGCTTTAGTACTTCCATCTGCAATAAGTGCACCGCAACACAGTGCCATTAAAAGTGAAAATAAACCGCTAAGTGAGCCGAAAACGGTAACATTTAGGGATGACATTTCCGATAAGCTTCTTCTTAATACAACGACATCAGATTTTTCTACAAGTTTTACATCTAGTCTACCAAATTGTGTGAACCAAGAAGGTCTCACTCGCGCACGAGTTCGATGGATTACAGCCTTTAATAAAATCACATCCGAATTAACTGAGGTAAATGAGGTAAATTCAATATTGAATTGAATGGTATTGAGAGTTGTGCTGTGCTTTTTCACATTTAAAACTGCTATAACTACTTTTAATTTGAAGTTAGATTTGCTTTAATATCAATGAGAGGATGTCTGTATGATTTCGAAGTATTTATTACATCGAAACATATTATCGATAAACAAGATTGTATTTATTAAGAGCTGATTTTAACAATACAGATCTATGTTTGATTATTTTAAGCACACATTATTTAAGATGGAAAATTCTCATTATTTGAATTGAGATGTTTTTTGGTGTTTTAAAAACACACTAATGAACGAGTTTAGTGCATAAAATAAAATACAGAATAAGTTCGGGATCGAAATGTATTATCAACAGCTTTTTATAATAAGTTATATGATAATTATATTTGATTTAACAACAAAGAAATAAATCTTTATTAAACTTTTTTAACATCAATCATATTGAATTGAATTTTTATTTAGGAAATAATAACTATTATGAATTATAAGCTTAATAGGCGTAATAACTTATAAAAGTCTTAAAATATAATTATTAAATTAAATTTTATTTAATTTTAGTTTTCCTTTAAACATAAAATTATAAATACTAAATACTATATTAGTATATATCCAATTTTACTGTATTTAATTTAATTATCACACTTTCAAAAACTTATTAAATAATTAATTAATTTTTTCATAAATTATTTACATTAAATAATCTGATTTATTAAAATAGAGTGGCGCTCGACAGGGGAGCGGAGACGGAGTTAAAAGTTTGTGGCCAAAAGGAGGGTAAGTTTAAAACGGATATAAGTTTGCTAACAAACACTAACAAAAAATAACGCATTTATACGCATTCATTGTAATGTCTGTACTGATTAACAGGAACTGAATTCGTATAACTCATTAGATAGCATTTTATATTTGAATTAATAAATTTATTATTTACCGTTATTTCAATCATCAATACAATGAATTCTTTTGAATTTTCCAATAGTGATAATCCGTTTTTTAGTGGTATTGATGCCATGCCTGATATTAGGATTCGTAAAAAATCAATCCCACTCGTTAGTGAATTGGTAAGAATAAATCTTATGTTTTAATTAAATTTTAAAATAACTTATATAATATTAGAATACGATATTATTTTTTACAAGTTAAACCGTTTTAAAGTTTGTTATACTTTTTTAAAAATAAAAATAATATGTAATATTGATTTGTTTTAAATTATTTAATTAAACTTGTATTATTTGATAAAACATAGAATTAAAATATTTAAAGTTAGTATTAATTAATAGTATTGTTAAAATTTGTATTAATTAATATATTTATCTTATTTGTTAAATTGCAATCGTGATGGCATAGGTTCTCAAGGTAATCATTTTTATATAGGTGTTTATCTAATTGTTTCGTTTTGTCATTATTGTTTTAATTCACTTTTATATATTGTTTTAAAATTGTTATTAAATTGTTTAATTGAATTGTAATTCTATTTATATGTTTAAGTTTTACAAAATCTAATTTTAAATCATAAAGAAAACAATTGTTTATATGTATGCAGACAATGGCAGCTACAAAGCGAAACGCAGGCCTGACATCCGCTGTTCCACGAGCTTCCCTTAATGATGAAGAATTGGTACGCTATGAAACTCATAAATAAGTTTTTCTGATTGTGACTAAATTTCATTTAAAGAAAACCCATGTATATAAGAAGACATTGCAGGCATTGATTTACCCGATATCGAGCACAACGCCTCATAATTTTCAGCCATGGACTGCAACGAGTCCAACATATTGTTACGAGTGTGAAGGCTTACTGTGGGGTATTGCGCGACAAGGAGTGAGATGTACTGAATGTGGCGTTAAGTGTCACGAAAAGTGCAAAGACTTGCTTAATGCCGATTGTTTGCAAAGTATGCCTTATAAACTTATTTATTTCATAAGCATTAGTATAGAGCAGAGCATCATAAGCTTTACCCTAATTAGGAGCCGCCGAAAAGAGTTCCAAACACGGGGCCGAAGATAAAGCTAACAATATTATTATGGCTATGAAAGACAGGATGAAAGTGAGAGAGCGTGACAAACCAGAAATATTTGAACTGATAAGGTGAGTGATTAGATAGTGATTAATAGATAAGTGATAGATATAAATCGATGCGAATCTCGAATACAATCGAATACATTGTGTGAAAGTGGCTTCGGATGAATAAATACGTTATAAATACGGTTATACACTAATAGGGATGTGTTCAGCGTTGATGAAAAGAGTCACGCTGGACATATGAAGGCCGTCAAGCAGAGCGTTCTCGACGGCACTTCCAAGTGGTCCGCTAAGATCGCCATTACCGGTAGGTCTTCGTCTCCATTTACTCATTACTCGTCATCGATTCCAATGCACTCTTTATGGCTTCGTTTGTCGGAAGTGTTGTCGCTGTTTAATCTAATAAACGTTGTTTTGTTTGTTTGTACGAGTTCTCACTGATGGCATGAAATTGTTTGTGAATTGTTCGTCAGTTTGTATTGTGTGTCGTTTTCAGGGTCACGTTTGGTGTCCATCCCGACCACCATATTGATGAAATGCAAAAGTCAGAGCAAGTTATGCTCGATGGCAGTTGGTCTGCTAAAATTGCCATTACAGGCATGTATATGTTAATCCTTACCTTCACTTAATTGTTATTTCATTTCTTATTCCACACTTTTTGCATTTATTTTCATTGTTTTATTGTAGTGTTTATTCTATAAATTAGCATTTAATGTTAAAGAATTTCGTTTCGCTTCGTTTCGTCAACTCTAGTGATCTGCGCTCAGGGACTCATTGCTAAAGATAAAAGTGGAACCAGTGATCCATACGTTACTTGTCAAGTGGGCAAAACGAAAAAGAGGACTCGCACGATATCGCAAGATCTAAATCCGGTTTGGAATGAAAAGTTTTTCTTCGAGTGTCACAACTCGTCCGACAGGATTAAAGTGCGAGTTTGGGATGAAGACAATGATCTTAAATCTAAACTAAGGCAGAAATTAACGAGAGAATCAGATGATTTCTTGGGGCAGACAATAATTGAAGTGAGAACTCTAAGCGGTGAAATGGATGTCTGGTATAATTTAGAAAAAAGGACTGACAAGTCGGCGGTTTCGGGTGCCATAAGGCTTCATATTAGCGTCGAAATCAAAGGAGAAGAAAAAGTAGCGCCGTATCACATCCAATACACTTGTTTGCACGAAGTAATTGGATTTTCTATTATATCATTATATCATATCGTTATATGTGTTTAATTTTATTCTATTTAATTTTATTTTTATTTTTACAGAATTTATTTCATTATTTGTGCGAAACACAAAACAGTGGAGTTGTGAAGTTACCGGAGGCTAAAGGAGTAAGTTTCACGTTATGCTTTATAAATACATTACAGCAATACAATGCACATACAATTAATTAAGTCTAATCAAGGGGTTAGAGGTCAAAAAATGTTTAGCGCTTAACTTAGCTCATGAGCTTATATCATAAATAAAGCAAACAATTATTATCAAAATTTTGTGTGCAGTACAAGAAATGTTTCTAAGAAGTTACTTAAAGAGCACTTTCCTGTAATGCATTATTTTCTAACAATAAATTTAAATAATGTATTGGCAACGAATTATTTATAAAAAGATAATGGACACTAAATTTATAAAATAACTGTGATGTAAATGAAATTATTTAATTGAAAGGACGACGCATGGAAAGTGTACTTTGAATATCCAGCTCAAGAAATTGTCGATGAATTTGCGATGAGATATGGCATCGAATCAATATATCAAGCAATGACGTAAGAGTTAATAACACTTTAAAAATCTTATGTTTACTATATTTCTATTGTTATTTTGTTAATTTTAGACATTTTCATTGCTTATCAACAAAATATTTATGTCAAGGCGTTCCCGCTGTGATGAGCACATTGTTGGCTAATATCAACGCATACTACGCTCATACCGCTGCCTCTTCGGCTGTGTCTGCAAGCGATCGATTTGCAGCTTCTAATTTTGGGGTATAATTTGATTTTTTAAGTTTTAATATTTTAGTATTAATAAAATTTATATTTAATAGAAAGAGAAATTTGTAAAATTACTCGATCAGCTTCACAATTCTCTTCGTATAGATCTTTCTATGTATCGGGTAATTAGCAAATAATTAAACATTTTAGTTTGTGTTTAACTTGTAATTTAATTAATAGAACAATTTTCCTGCGTCAACACCTGAGAAACTGCAAGACTTAAAGTCAACTGTAGATTTGTTAACTAGTATTACGTTTTTTAGAATGAAAGTTCAAGAACTTTCTAGTCCTCCGCGAGCGAGTACAGTCGTTAAGGATTGCGCCAAAGCCTGCTTAAGATCGACGTATCAATTTTTGTTTGAAAATTGCACCGAATTATATGGACGTGAATTTCAGACCGACGCCAATGATAAGAAAGAGGCTCAGACTGAGGAACACGGACCGAGTTTGCAGAACTTAGACTTTTGGCATAAATTAGTAGCATTAATGGTTTCCGTTATAGAGGAGGATAAAAATAGTTATTCGCCTGTTCTCAATCAGTAAATTATTTTTTTGATGATAATAAATGCAATATTAAAATGATATTAATGTTTAGGTTTCCGCAAGAGCTCAATATTGGACATCTCAGTGCTGTGACGATGTGGAGTCTCTTTGCTGTTGATATGAAATATGCTCTCGAAGAACACGAACAAAACAGATTTTGCCGCAGCTCTGCATATATGAACTTGCATTTCAAAGTCAAATGGTTTTACAACACTTATTGTAAAGATGTTCCACAATTTAAAGGATTAGTACCTGAATATCCAGCGTAAGAATTAAACTAAATTAATATAAATTTTACTAATTATTTTTTGTTTTTATTATTTTTATCTATATTTTTACTATAATTCAAGCATTTATTTTATTGAATTTATTTCTAATCAAAAATTTCAGACCTAATTTTTATTAAAAATTGTGTTTTTAATCGAAAATAAAATTTTAGATGGTTTGAGCCATTTGTAATGCAATGGTTAAATGAGAACGACGACGTGTCGCTTGAATACCTCAATAGTGCCTTTTTTAGGGATAAGAAGGATGGCGTAAGTTTACATGACATCACGCTTTTATTGCAACTAATATTTATTTGATTTGATTTAGTTTCAGCAAAGCTCAGAACATTCATTATTTTCCAATTCAGTGGTGGATGTTTTCACTCAACTCACTCAATGCTTTGATGTAATAAGCAAATTAGAATGTCCAGACCCAGAAATTGTAAAGCGCTATATGAAGAGATTCGCCAAAACTATCGTTAAAGTTTTGACAGCATATGCTGACATCGTTAAGAAGGAATTTCATAATTATGTTGGACAGGAAAAAACGGTAAGCCATACGAGTCTTATTACGATATAAGCATTATGTTTATGAAAATCCTGATCATGAATATTCGTTATGAACTGTATTCATATATTTCGGCTTTTTATTAAGGCATGTATTCTTATGAATAATATTCAACAATTGCGTGTTCAACTCGAAAAAATGTTTGAATCGATGGGCGGAGAAAAGGTTAGTTAAAATATAAATTTTGATATAAAAATTTGTTATTAAACAATTAATTAAGAAATTGAATATTTATAACCAGTTATTATTTTTTTAATGTTCGAGACTAATGATGTAATATTAGAGTAATAATATTGTAATAATAAAATAGATGATTTTTAATTGATTAAAACATACAATACGATATAAATTAATTATAATAATTGAATGATTATTGAATAGTTGGAATCCGATGCGGCAAACATTTTGAAGGAATTGCAGCAAACATTAAATGGTGTTCTCGACGAATTGAGTGCTATTTTCGCTAAAAGGTAATGCTTTAATTAAAACAATTAATGAATATTTAAATTTAAATAATAGTTGAATTATCATTTATATTACAATAATTTAACAAAAAATGAGAATTATAATAATTATAAATAATAACTAACCGTTTTTACTGCTGACATACTGACATCTAAATAATATATTTTGTTTTTTACAAAACATTAATTTTTAATTTTTTTCTTTATATTTAAAACAAAATATAAAGTATCATTAGTATTATATAAAATATTTACTCACTCACTTTATTATTTAAATTATATATAGATATAGATTATTATAATTTATAAATATGTTTTAGTTTGGATTCAACAATAAAACAAAGCGTTCTAGAATTGGGCAGTTTATTGAGTCAAATAAAAGGATCGACAAGTAGTGCCGCGCAAGCAAACCAAACGTTGCGAAACAGTCAAGAGGTTGCCGCCGATGCCGACCATATATTGCACCCATTAATGGATCTTCTCGACGGAAAGCTTTCAATGTTTGCTCAATTTTGCGAGCGTACTGTACTTAAAAGACTTCTCAAAGAATTGTGGAAAATAGTAATGCATACTTTAGAAAAGGGAATTGTTTTGCCTCCCATTTCGGAGAAGAATATTCTTCAATTGCCAAACGCTAAAATAGAAGACGTGTCGCGGCTTTTTATGAATAAAGTCACCACTAATCGTTTGACTACACTCGGTGTTATCGAGGTATTCACAACTTTATTAATGATGTTCTTTTAATTTTAATATAAATATATGCAACTGTTCGAATTAAGTATAGAATTTGGATATTCATTCATAGAAATGATTTTATTAGTGAATTTTTAATTATTAATATTGCGTAATAATTTACTTCAAACTGTTTTCCCCTTTTATTGTCAATTCTTAACGTCTTATAACTTTATAATTGATTATATATAGTCTCTCCAATTTGAGAAAAATTTGAGTCCTAAACAATGCGCAGTATTAGACGTTGCATTGGAAACAATAAAGCAATATTTCCACGCCGGCGGTAACGGATTGAAGAAAACATTTTTAGAAAAAAGTTCTGAATTGCAATCTCTTCGTTACGCGCTATCCTTATATACCCAAACAACCGATGCGCTCATCAAAACTTTTGTAACATCGCAAGTAAAACAAGGTATTTAGTTATAACGTAATAGCAATAAAATAAATATTTCATATGCCACTAGACTTGCCGACGCAAGAAGACGGTCCTGTCGGTGAAGTATCAATTCAAGTCGACTTATTTACTCATCCCGGAACAGGAGAGCATAAAATTACTATTAAAAGTAAGTTCTTTTGCTGGTTATTCTTAATATAAAAATAAATTTTAATATTTTACTACTAGTTGTTGCGTGCAATGAACTGAAATGGCCCAACACTAGTATGTTTCGACCATTTGTTGAGGTCAATATGATTGGACCTCATTTAAGCGATAAAAAGAGGAGATTTGCCACAAAATCTAAAAACAACAATTGGTCACCAAAATATAATGAAACGTTTCATTTGTGAGTAATAATGAAATTAAAAAGTAATGCATAATAATATGAATGACATTTGATAGTATAATTGGTAACGAAGAAGAGCCGTCATCTTTTGAGCTTCATATCGCTGCCAAAGATTATTGCTTTGCTCGAGATGACCGTCTCGTTGGTGTGGCAATCATGCAATTGCGAGACATTGTCGAACAGGGAAGCTGTGCGTGTTGGCTGCCATTAGGCCGACGGATACACATGGACGAGACGGGTTGGACCATATTGAGGATACTTTCACAACGATCTAATGACGAAGTGGCGCGTGAGTTCGTTAAACTTAAGTCGGATATCAGGAGTGATGAAAATATTCCCACTCAACAGCCTTAACGACAAAAGTTATTTCAAGTTTTATGTGTTTTCTTAATTCTCTTTGAAAGCATTTATTAATAGCATTTAACAAATTATTTGATTATTTTATAAGATCATCATTTGTGACATAATCGACAACATTTAATCTATTAATATATGATTACAGTATGTCCTAAAGTCCTTAAAGCAGACAAATATACAAAGCTATGCAACAATTGAAAATTTTTTTTATAAAAAAAGTGAAAAGCTTTTAATATACAACTTACTGATATTAGAAGCTAGATATTAGTTAATTTATTTATCCCAAGTGAAGTGAAACTTAACGTATTTCAATTAAATTAATTCATTATGAAAATATAAAAGAGCGTACGATATACTCTTTTAGAGAAAATGCTTCAATCATTGACATTGTGAGTGATTTGCTTGAAATTCATACTTAAATTTGTTGAGTATTTGGATTAATTATCGTATTGTCATTTAATGATTCAGAAACACAATTGAGGAGTTAAAAGAAATACAAAGGATGTAAGGGTGGATAGATAAGCGCTATTATTGGTCTTAATAATTACAAGTAAAAATCTCATGAAAAACAATTAAATTATCAAATAGCTATCACTAAATTGCATATTAAATAGTCATACAATTACTTATTCCTTTGAACTCCTCAATTATTTGATTTGACTATTAACGCGCATATCAACAATAATTGTTTCAATTATTGCTCAATTGTTGAATAACTTTTACACATTGGAAATACTGTGTATTAATAAAAATTGAATTGCAAGAAAATCACGCGCAAAACAAAAATGTGTCATTTGTTGAAAAGCATTGTTTAACATTTGTCGGTCTTTGAACTTTTTTGCAATCTTGTAAAAGCGTTTCATCGGATCTGTACATTTCGAACATTTTTAATCCATTAGTTTAATAATTGCATTTTTGAATACGCAAAAAGTACTTTAATTCAATGTTAATTATTATCGTGTGTTGTTAGTCATATTTTTATAATATTACATTTTATTAATAATTATGAACATATTAAGCAATTTATTATTCAGTCATTATGATAATGATATAAAAATAAAAATGTTGGCAATTTAATCATTTGATTTATTTTATTTTAATTTAAACTTCTTTAATATAACCCTGAATGAGTAAAATTAGATAACTTTCACTGTTATAAAATTAATTTAACAATTAATGGTGTAATTGTTATAATTTGCACGCATTCAAATTTATCTTTAACATCATTTTTATACTAATAAAATTTTCATTAAATTTATCGATTTATTTACCAATTTATCTTTAAACCTTTAATAAACAACTTAAAATTAGTTATTTATTAATTTCGCACAAACTTGAAAAAATTCAAGTTTGATTTATGCAATGTTAGGTAACGGCAGTAAGTACAGGTTGGGAATGTTGCGATTCAACAGGTTTGGCTTATTTACATTTCCGACCTGTACTCATTCAAATGACTTATTTAAAAAAATTTTGAAGAATAATTATATAAACTTTTTTTAAAACTTGTGTGGAGGTTAACACAAATTTTAATCTTTAAAAAATACTGTATAAAAATTTGATTAAAAAATCATTAAATTTTATTTAAATGACTAAATTTATGAGTATTGATTCGAACATAATTCGGTCTGAGATGAATTCAATAAAAAATTGAAACCTGAATACAATATCTAACCGTCTGATATGTCGAAGTGCAACCTTTTAGCCATCGGAGCGCTATTATCAGACGTATTCCTTTTAGTAACCCTTTTATAAATATCTTTTTCCAACGAACTGGAAGTGAAATTTGGTCGCGGCAAGTGATTGCTAGGAGTGGGCGCTGGACTGTTGCTGAAGTATGACATCTTCAATGCTTGAGAGCACGTGCACCTATTCAATGGATTGAGCGCTAACATACTCGATAGGACATCAATCAAGTCATCCTTAACAGCTGTAAATATTTCTTTGAGTGGTGTTCCCGCTTGAAACTTGAACGCTACATAATCGGGCAAATTTTCTACACCCTATTGTAAAAAATTAAATGTTTAAATCTAAACTTTTATGTAGCTTCGAGTCTATTACAGGCCACGATTCTTTAGTAGGAGTTCCTAAGGCTAACATGATTTTACTTAATTGGTCTAAATCTGAAATTCCAGCCAAAAACGGCATTCGCAATAAAAGTTCAGCCAAAATACAGCCGACAGCCCATATGTCAACTCCGGTTCCGTACATTCTGGCGCCGAATAGCAGTTCCGGCGCTCTGTACCAACGCGTCACTACTTGGTGGGTGTATATCCGATTTGGTGAACCAAATGATTTTGCTAAACCGAAATCTGCTATTTTTAATATTCCATTTTCATCGATTAATAAATTATTAGGCTTCAAGTCCTATAAAAATTTCTCTTTAGTTAAAAGGTATATCTAAAATGGGATAAAATACTCGATGCAAAATCCAGCGCATATGTAAATATTCAAGTCCTTGTAGAGTCATTAATATATATGCTTTTATGTGTTCTGGAGTCAACACTAAACTCGTGTCTTTTATTAACACTTCGAGATCAGTTTCCATGAAATCAAATACAAGTGAAACATTTGATCGATGGCCAAATACGTCTAAGAGCTACAAATTTAAATAAAATGAATTTAAGCGATATTTACAGGTAATAACTTAAATACAGGTAAAAAATTTTAATTGAAAGTAAAAGTATTTCAATTTAATAATCATTGTCCTTAATAAATGGATAATACTATGAATAATATTATCCAAAACTTTCAATACTTTTTCTTAAGGTTAAAAATTTCTTGATATGCATTATTTTCAATTTCTAACTTTCTATTCCATGATAATAAGGTTTAACTCTCAATTTAAAAATTAAATTCAATATTCGGAAAATCATAAATCAAGTATGAATGCAATATCCTTTAGGTGTTCACGAAAATTACAAAATTAAAATTTTGATATTTTATATTTCAAATAAAAAAGTTAATTATTTAGTAAATAACATAACTTACGCCTATAACATTGGGATGAGATAATTCTTGTAATAACTTAATTTCTCGTAATGCAGTTCTATTGATTCCATCTTTGGCCTCAGTTCTGGTCCCTAATTTAATCTGAATAAATAATTTATTTAATTATTCAATAATGAAGTAGTTTTAAGACAAATATTAAATGGAAATACGTTCATAAATTCAAATTTTCTACTAAATATGAACTTTATTTAAATCATATGAATTATTTCCACAAAGAAATTAAATTAATAAACAATTATTAATAAATATCTAATTTATATTAGTCATGATTTAAATTTTACAAATCATATATAAATATTGAACGGGTTATGCAATAATTTTACAAATAAAATGATAATTTTAGATAAATTTGATTCGCAAAGATAACAGAATTACGAGTAAGAGTTGGTTAAAGTAAAATGTCTCACTTTCTTAACCGCAACGATGCCATCGGTTTTATTGTCCTTCGCTTTATAGACAGTGGCGAACTGTATATTGTTATCAATTAGAAATGAAATGAAGTGAAATGAAGTGACGATTGAAAGCAATCAAATATGATAGCAATCACTGCCATACCTGTCCCTCTCCCAGAAACTCGATCTTTTCATATCGTCTCTGCTTTTTCTCGTCAGAGGAATACATATCAATACGAGAAGCGAAGTGAATCAAAGTGACAACAATATGATGATATGACAACAATG
>JAQIYA010001180.1:0-14153 GCA_034699355.1 Microtritia minima | reverse complement strand
CAATTGTTGCAAAACTTTTATTTGATTTAATTTTAGTATTTTCCAGTTTAGTAATAAATTACCGATAAGTTTAGTAACAAATTTGTGTTTACGAAAATCTGATAAATCCTTTTCAAGTTTTGCAATATTAATTAAATTCTTAACTGTTGGCATAAAAAAAACATAACAATAGACATACATATAAAAAAGGAAATTTAATTATTGTGATAATTTCAAAAACGTGAAATTTCAGATAAAATATACTAAATCTTATTTGAAGATACTTTTTAATTATTAGAGGAGCAAACAAAGCGTGATTTAGGTTTTATTTAAATCATAAATAAAATGTTGTCTATTCTCGTTTAAACAACATTCTATACGCGTTTGAAAATATTTGATAACATTTTTACAATTTTGTACTGTTATTGTTGAGCAGGTTTCATGAAAGATATTTAATAATTGTAGTTTCAATAATAATAATAATAAACACAAAGAAATTACAAATTAAAATGCAATTTTAAATTTAAGGAAATGTGCTCTTCTAATAAGCTATAGTCACTCATAAGACAGGTGTTTACCGTTTTGGGATTAGAGATTGATCGTTACTGATAACAACTTTACAGGTTATAAACGAACACTCTATACTCTATTAATGGTGAAATTTTACTCTTTCACTCCATTCATAAATAAATGAAATTTATACATTTATAATTATACATTTATATTTATATATTACAAATATATTTACAATTATAATTAAAAATCTGTTATATTCTACTGTTTAAAAATTTATGAAAAAACTTATTTTAAAAATTTAACTCAACAATAAAAATACATTGTTTGAAACTTACACGCCAACTTTATTTTTTTAATAAGTTTTGTTTTTTGTTTGATTATTTGTTGGTTATTCAAGAGCTCACTTCGTTCGCCACTTTTGTATCTTATTTGAAAAAGTTTCCAATTGTAAATAAAGAGAATAAGACATAACAATTCTATTTAAATAAGTTTCTCTTTGTTAATAAAGATTTACGAACAATTTAAAACTCTAATTATATGACACTAAATATGGTCCTCTTATGGCTTCGAGTGTGACGGACAACAGACAGACATTTCAGATCCATTCGCTTACTTTTGTCAAAACCATCTTAAAACGTTTAATATTAAACAGAATTTTAATTAATTTATTATTACATTAAAATATAACACTTGATTCGTGTGATTCGTAATTCTCATAAGTCTTAATAATGTTAAGATACTATATTATGATATATATTTTTATTTTATCAGCAAAACAAATGTTACATTTTTTTTATGTTATCAATGATATCGATATCAAAGTTCACAATTAATTGTTAAGAAAAGGTTAGATTTATTTTACGAAATACTTTACAATTAAAATGCAATAATTAGATAAAAAATACATATACATGTGTTTGTGTTTTTATGTTTATATTTAAAAATGCGTTTATTAATCATAATAATTTTAAGGTTATGTTTATGCGACGCAATTGTTTTGACACAACCAGAACAGGTTCACCTGTCATACGGAGGTAAATATAAATACAACATTTAATACACAATCAAAATCAAATTTAAATACAAAATTAATTTAATTGAAAATTGAAAAGCAAATGCCTATCAAATGGTTGTTACTTGGGTTGCGTTTGATCCGACAAACGACACAATTGTAGAGTTTGGAGTAAAATATGATGAATTGAATAATGAGCTGAAAGGATATCAAACTAAGTTTGAAGACGGAGGCGATGAGAGGAGAGTTTTGTATATTCATCGCGTTATTCTCACTAATTTGAAACCAGGAATCACTTATTGTAATTGACTATTATATTTAGGCAAAAAAATTAATTGTTTTAATGTTCTCTACTCTGCTCTGTATCTCTTCTATTATTTATAAAAACATCGTAAGATTATCACTGCGGCAGTAATGTTGGTTGGAGTGATGTGTATCGGTTTACTGCGATGAAGGACGGCGTGAATTGGAGTCCTCGGTTTGCCGTTTACGGCGATTTGGGAAATGCAAACGCACAGTCACTTGCGAGGCACAAGTTTTAACATTTATTTTTTTTCATATTTTAAAGCAACATTAGAACTTTTTAATCAAAAATTAAAGATAATGCATCTTTAGTTAACGTTTAAATAAATGAAGAAACTATAATTAATATAAATTTTAACTAAAATTGCATTAATTTTTAGCGAAATGCTATTTTAAAATTCCATTAAATGGAAATAAATAAAATAACATTCTGTATTATCTTATCGTTAGTTAATCATAATGAAGTAATAATAAATAATTTATTTTCAAAAAGACTTCAAAAAGAAGTATCTGAAGGTCTATACGATGCGATTCTTCACGTCGGTATGATTTCATAAAGTAAAATAAAAAATTTTGTATCTCATGTGCCATAATATTCAAATAAATTAAAGGGGATTTTGCTTATGATTTGGATTCTGTAAGTTTACAGTTTTAATTAAATCAAATTACTTTAAGATTTTCTAATTGACATTAGGATAACGCAAGAATAGGCGACCAATTTATGCGTCAAATAGAACCGATCGCGGCTTATGTGCCGTACATGACCGCCGTTGGCAATCATGAGGCGGCTTAGTATGGATTTTTTGCTTAAGAAATTAATGTTCAAACTAACTTTAAATTATATTTATAGTAATTTTTCCAATTACGCGAATCGCTTTACGATGATTAACAACGGTTCGGGAGAAGTGAATAATCACTTTTATAGTTTCAACGTCGGACCCGCGCATATCGTTGTCTTGTCCACCGAATTCTATTATTTTGTTGAGTACGGCTGGAATCAAATTGCTGTACAGTATCGATGGTTAGAACAAGATCTTAAAGAAGCGAATAAACCAGAAAACAGAGCGAAAAGGCCGTGGATTATCACGTTAGGACACAGACCTATGTATTGCAGCACTGATGACAACGACGACTGCACGCGTAAAGAAAGTGTAGTAAGTTATGCCTAAATAGCAATAAATAGTGATAAATTATGATAACTATATTGTAATTTGATTTTATTGTACATTTCAAATTGTATTTTACTTTTAAGATAAGAAAAGGAATACCAATTGTCAACGATTATGGATTAGAAAATCTATTTTACGAAAACGGCGTTGACTTAGAAATATGGGCTCACGAACACGTTTACGAAAGAATGTGGCCGTTATATGACAGGAATGTGTGCAATGGCTCTGTGGATCCTAAGGATCCATATAAGGATCCTAAAGCTCCCGTTCATATCATTGTTGGATCGGCTGTAAAGAAATGACATGACTTTTGTATTGTTCAAAATAATCGCTTTAATATTGTTATCTTTAGGGCTGCGATGAAGGTCTCGATTCATTTGTGAAAACTACTGCGCCGTGGAGTGCACTCAGAATATCGGACTATGGATATAACAGAATGACAATTCATAATTCTTCTCATTTATCATTAGATCAAATCTCTGACAAACAAGTAAGTTATAGTTAATTGTTAACTATTAATTAGAATGTGATGACAAGTATTGATATGAGATCACATACAAGTCAGTTGATATTTGATATTAAACAAATATTATCTGCAAACAGTTTGCTAATAAACTTTTTAATTAATATTTGTATTACAGGGAAAAATTGTTGATCATATTACGATTGTAAAGACAACTGATAAGAAACATGGCTTTAATTATAAATCTATACCCTAAATCTAAACTAAAAATCTGTAATTATAGATAATTACAATATTATTCAGTAAATAATAACTATATTTAGTATATTAAAGTTTAAAATACAAATAAAAAACGAGAATATTTTAATTCTAAATAAGTGATCAAATTTACAAAATGACAGATAATAACTTAAACAATATTACAAATAATTACAATTACCGGTAGTAATACATGCGCCATAATATCGGTACATACTATTGAGATTTATCTGAACACATATATTGTGTATTATTTATGTATTATTAATTAAATTTTTAAGAGAATGGATTAATATCGTATTCATTAAGCAATTCATAAAAATAGTTGGCCAAAGAGATGCCAGAAGCGTACTCTAGAGTATCTGTCGGCCAATAGAATTGACAATTTGCAAACATTAATAAAATATTATTAAAAAAATGGAAATTTGTGCGATAGTGTCCCATATTTAGTCGCGTTACGAGTTGACCGAAATCTACATATTTTTTAATTATTTTGTGATAATTTGGTGCCTGAAAATTTAAAAAAAAATTCTGTTAATAAATAATATCCATTTTAATCATTCTTAATTGAAAACAACTTACGAATTTAGGCATCGGTTTATTTCTAAAAAGCCAGCCGTCGTCATGTTTTTGCAACTTTTTCAGTATGTCTTCACACATTCCGAAGTCGAGAAAATCTCGTGAATTATTTACTTTTGATGCTTTAATCATTAAACGACGCTTTGAATTGTTTTCAGTTTGTTTTAAATTTGTCTCATCAAAAATCATTTCTCCATTCAAGTAATCATAGTCTTGAGAATATCTCGATTTTTTAGGAACTTTCGATTCAGTTTCGCTGTCCTCATAACTATCACTTTCGGTATAATTCGCTAATTTTCTCTTCGATCGCTCAACTTTTGAACATATATCGCAACACCAGTTGTTTCTCGGCATTCGCTTTAACTTCTGGCAAATTAAGTGAAAATAACTGTTACACGTCGAACACCATAAGCCATCCATAGTTGCGTCCAATTTATTACAATTGAAACAAACATTTAATCCACTTAATGGTGATGCGGAGCGACTCGTGAGCGCACTTGTCGTTTGTTTGTCATTCTTTAATGACGATAGCGAGACATAATCATCCGAATCTGATTCCACATCATAATTACTATCATCGTCTTCTTCGTTATGTTCCGAAAAGAATTTATTATTGTTATTTCGCTTCTTCGGAGATAACGGCTTAAATTTTGGTTTACAATTAGAACAATACCATTCTCCTCGAGGTATGAAACTTAATGGCGGCTTAAGGCAGTACGTGTGATGACCGCGATTACAGGCGTCGCAAAGTAACATATTCTCGGCGTCACACTTACGGCAGCATAATTTACAATATGCTTTGAGCACCGATTTCGACCACATCACACTTTGATCTAAAGTTCTTAAATGCACGAACAACTGTGAAAAACTTTTGCATTGTTTAAGGGATTCGACCCAACGATCAAAAACACCATTTTCTGTAGTTAATGGTTGCGATAAACATTGAGACCTAATAGAATGAGCCAAAGCAAGTATAGCTTCGCTAAACTTTTCGATCATTTCGAGTTTATTTTCTAAACTTCTTTCGACACTCGCTCTCCACTCGTTACGAGACACACCTCCGGACACTCCCAACCCGAATGAAAATATTCTGTCTTCCGTTGTGACGAGTAAATCGCGTAAAGCAGTCTCGAGTGCAACGCTAGGCTTGAGATGAGAATAATTTGATTTCTCTGCTTTTAAGTGCAACGATTCTTGTAAACGCACTGATTTACGAACTTCTGGACAACTAATATCTTTATTAAGTTTATAAGCGTGACATTTGTTGATTTTATCGCTAAAATAGTTTTTATCCTGAGTTAGTGCTAATAAAAGCTCACTTTCGCGAAAACCTCGATTATTAAGACTGAACATCAATGATTCCAATTGTTCAATGGTATGATAAAATCCCCAATTTATGCGTTGGCCATAATTAACCAAACCGTGTACACAACATGTATTGACATCAGCCGAACATCTATCAAAATTTGCATCATTCAACAAATAGTCAGTCCTGAGGTTTTCGCACTCATTTGCAACAGCAGTGTCCGGCGACAAACTTTTCATTTCATTTTCTTTATCACTGGTGGTCGAACTGTCATCTCTTATAATGTTTTTATTATATTCTTTCTGCTGCACTGAAATTTTTTCGTTAAAAATCGGTCTATTGGACTCAATTGGAGTCGGTTCTGGTAAACACGGACCGAATGGTAATTCGGTGTATGCCGTGTCAGGTATTAAGCGCTCCACAAATATGCCGGCAATTGATTCAAAAACCCAATATCTGCGATACGCACGATCGAAACCGATTGGTTTGAGATTATAACAAGCCTGAAATTTAGCCAATTGTGCGCGAATTTCACTGCTATTCTTATTTAGCTCATCCACTTTACGCATTCGTTCGCGTTTATAATCAATTTGTTCAGTTAAAGCATGTTCAATGCTATACGAAGTCTTACCGCTTTCAGTGTTGCCATTAATGCCGTGAGATTCCAAATTGATTTCCTTTTTAATGTTATTTCTTTTCGATGCCTTTTCTTTATTCCATTTGCTAAATGATGTCTGAATATCCCGTAATTTTCTTTTAAGTTTAGAAATTTCTTCGAATGAATTATCGATGTAATCACGAAACGTAACAAAAGCTAAAACTTGATTAATCAAAACTTGTAATAACTTTAATCTTTCTTCACACGTGAGTTCAAAAATGTTGTCGAATTCAAGTTTAGTTAGTATCTGAGGATTTTCAATAACAAACCATAGTCCAGGATCTTCGCGCGACTGACAACTTCGAAATTTGGAGCGAAGTTTTGATGCCGAACCTGATGAAAGCAAATGTATGCGCAGTACTTCTGTGATGTTAAAAGAATCCAAAGTTATCTGTGAACAGGTCAGCCCTAAGTTATGCGAAAACCAATTCGCATAATTATTCGCATTCTTAACAGCAAACTTAAATTCGTTATCAGCCGATATTTCATTATCATAAGTAGGTTTTTCTTCTTCATTATACGCTTCGTCATCACTCGATTCATCCCTATTGCTTAAATTAATTTTTTCCTCTTCTTCTTGTAGTGTAAAAATTGATGTCAACATTATTCGAATGACATCACCGAACGGTCCGTGAATATCGCTTTCATTCAATATTCGCTCCATTAACTCGAATGTAATGCCGAACGGAAATATGCCTTTCAAGTCAAATAAATCATAAAAACAATGAAGAAATTCCATAACAACTAAAGAGTCGCCAAACAACTCAATCGGAATGTCACACTTAATTGGTGTTGGATTAGGAAGAGATATCAAGTCATCGCACGCCAAGTCGTCTCTTTTAGCGCTCCACTCTTTCATCTCCTCTTCAAACTGTTTTTTAAATTCCTTTTCACGAATTTTTTGTTCCAACTTTTGTTGTTTCAACTCTTGTCTCTTTCTCTCTTTGCTAGAAATAGCATTTTTTGATAATTTTTGATTAATTTGAAATTTCTTAGCCGTGTTTTTGTTATTATTTGATTGAATTATTTTTGAATTTTTCTTGTTGGCAACAATATTTTTCTTTTTTAATTTGTCAATTTTAATCTTTGAAGCGGAATTATTAGACGACACAACATTTTTCGATTTTGATGGACTCAAGTTATTGCTGTCTTTTTGAAAGTAATCAGTAATTTTCGTTTCGCGCATCATTTTCTTGTTTTTATTAAATTTTTTAATAACTGATTCGGCCTTAAAGGTCGGCTCAGGACCGGAGAAGATATGCGACCACTTTGTATTATCGATATCATATATGTCTTTCGACGATGCATTAATTGTCATCTTTTGAAACCGTTTGGGAGACGACACGTGTTGCTTAAGAAAATTTCTCATTTTGTCTTTAGTTAGCAATCCTTTGCCTCGTTTTATCATATCTGAGTCAATGATGACCAATGACTCTCCGCTGAGTAAAACTTCGTACTTATAAAGAGTTGGATCGATTCCGAACGATATATTCCAAATTGATTTGTTTTCATTATCTCCACTATTCTTCGAAACTTTATCTCTAATATCTGATACCGACGGCGGAATCACTTTTACTATTCGACCTCCAATTCTAATAACAATTAAAAAATTTAGACTTTTTTAACAGTTTTTATTTAAAACGCTTAACTTATGCTGTGTTAAAATTTTTATAACATCTGTTTTTTTGAATATAAACTAATTAATTGTGTTAAATTAAAATTCATGTGTAAATTTCGTATATATTTTCAAAAATAGTGTTCGCTCAGTAGTATTAAGAAATAACATAAAGGAAACAATAAAAACATAAAATTCTTTTTTTAATAATGAATATAATAATTAAATTCGTAATCTAAAACTAAGAGAAATAATTATAACAATAAAAGAAATCACATAATTTAAGTTAAATATCAAAAAAAACGTTAATTTATATGTATTTAGAAAAAGCAATAAAAAATAATGAATTGCTTTATGGCTTACTTTTTGCCATTAATGTTGGCATCGATTTGTTCGCCAATAAAATATCGTTTACTAACGAACGCGTATATCATTTCAACGATTGCGCCAAACTTTGATTCATTCATGTATTTCATGAGATAGAGAGCTGGCAATTGAAGAGTGGATGGAAATGTGAGCACATTATGAACGTTGAGCTCACACTGAAGTGCTTCTTCGCTACTCATATCCGATTTACCAGCCATTGAACACATCATTCAGAGATAATACACTTCTAATTAATAATAAACAAATAAGAAAGCAATAAACAAAATTAATTAAAACGTCATCACATCATAATTAATATAATTAATAATAAAAAATACGCACCGATAATGAATTGATAGCGAAGCAGATCGTGATCGACAACAACGCTGACTGTGATCTCTAATCGATACCAATGTTGGTATTAAATGGCGAAACAATGTATTATCCAATAGTTGTGACAATCAATAATGAGAATGCGTTAATTGCGAGTGTCGTGAACGGCATCGCATATAATGTGTTGCAATGTTTGTAACGCTTGTAATGCTTGTAATCGCAGTAATGGTAACTCACTTTCACAGCAATTGGCGCTCATTTTCACCAAAAAGCGCACGCATTATGCAATCGATGAATGAGTTTTTTTGCATTTTACTCGTCTTTACTCACAATTAATTGATGGCCAAAAAGCACAAACATTTTTCCTTAAACCTCAACTCTTCTATTGCACATCATTATTAAATTAATTTTATTTTAATTGTAATTGAAGTAAACTCGATTGTATTTGAACGTATTTCGCTTACAAGTAAAAAGTTTTCATTGATAAAGGGTTTACACTAAAGGTTTGGCACTTTTTGATATGAATTTTTTTCATTCAACTTTTTTAAGCAATGTTACGAGAATAGGATGCCATCTATTTATGATTAGATGCTCGTAAGAAATAATTGACTGATGTTAAAATTTTCAGTCTTAAACTTTAATTACAAATATATAAATTCAATTGAATCACTAATATTATTAAATTCCTGACAAATTTGAAGTGATAATTACGTAATAATAAGAATATAGTTGTAATGCATAAGAGTTTTAAAAAGTTAATTTTTAAAAGTTTTCTTCTTTTAAATATATTTAAAAAACTTTATTTCATATTTTCTAATTTTTTTAATTAATAAATTAATTATTTATTAAATTAATTATTAAAATTCTAATTAAAACACTAATACGATAAAATTAAGAAAAAATTGATTTAATAATTTTCTTAAATAAATAAATTGTAATATAAATTAAATTAATTTAATTACAAAACATGTTTAAATACAATTGTTTAAACAAAATATTAACGATCTATAATTAATAAGTGACTTATAAAGAATATTAGCTGTAATGAAATAATTTGTGGCATATAATTATTTATGCTAATTATTTAACAGAATAAAACTATTGTTTGCTTATACAATCAAAACTATTCCCATCCTTCCATAACAAGACTGCTTTCTTCGGGTACAATGAAAGGCTTATCAATGCTACTGATCATGAAATCTCCGCAATAAAAACATTCAGACGCAACGATATCGTCCAATTGACTTAACAGGGCTTCTCTGGCGTTCACAGCAGTTATTGTGTTTGCACTGTCCTCCAACACATCAGTGGCTGAAAATGACTTGGTAGGCAGCGATTGCGGTGAAATTAAATTTCTTCTTATCTCTTCGACTTTATTTTGTGTGGTGAATGGCAAGTATGGCATCACTTCTGATATAAGACATTCGGAGTGAAACATATGAGTGCACGGAAACACATAGAAGGCTCGCGTAAGTATTGCGTACGAACAGACCGCACACTTATCGTATGAATGAACTATTGTGTACTTATTTCTAAAAGTCTTAATCTCTTCTCTAATTTCTCGCGCGCTTTCATTCGCTAATTTCATATCTTCTTTAAGTTCCTCTATGTTTCTATTATATTCCTGAAGAGATGAACAAATGGCTTCTTTGAAGTCATCGATTGTAATAAAGTCAGGAAAAAATGGCAGTATATCTTCAATCTTTAATAAAACACATTCTTTCAAAAATTTTGTGGCAGTTTTCATATCCCTTTCATTAGTAACGACATGTTTAGCTATTTTAAGCCACAACTTCTTTCTTAACTCGTCATTGAGTTCGTGTTTATCTGCGATTTGTTTTGCGAGATTGACGTCAAAAGTGAGCGCCAAATCGATAGCTTCTTCGGGCATATTCATAGTGGTGTAGAGATGGACACATGCCTTCTCCAGCGCTAATTCAGAGCAAATACGCAACGCATATTTGACATCGTAGGGCACGAACGACTCGTCCTGTCCTTTCATAGTCAAGTACGTCATCAGTTTGTCGGGAAGTATTTGCGCGTAAAGTGTAAGCAAGTAATTATGAATGACTGGATCGGTGTCACCCAATTTGTAAGCGCAGTGTTCCAGATATCTGATCGTTTCGAGTCCTTGTTTGGCGCCAACAGTTCGGTTCGAGTGTTGCACTAAAGCGGGGATCAGTTTCGTTGAGTCGAGTTTGGAAGCAAACGCTATAAGTATTGAAATCAATTCGGACGGCATTTCTTGTATAATAACGGGTGAGAAGCGATAAAACAATTCAGGAATGGCTTGCTTTTCGAGAACTTTGAGCGCTTCGGCGAACTGTTTGTGTTGAATGTGATACTCAATCACTCTCTCGTAGTCTTTCATTAAATCTGCGAAATAAATCAAATTTGTTTCGTTTCCGTGACTCGCAATTAAGTCGTAAATAACTTTTCGACTTTGAATCAAACAGTTCCTAATTTTCGGCTGCGAAAGCAAACTTTCAAACTCGCTCTCAATTAACTCATACTCTTCGGTGTCCTGTTTGCCACTGTCTTTGAGAGCCGTTATTTGGTTGAGAAGAATCTCAATGAGCCATAAGAGCAGAATAGTTGACTGCGTTATGTCTCTTTGGTTGAGAGCATCCAATTTGCAAATCAGGAACTGCTTGAGAGACTCGTCCTCTTTGACTGTCAAGTAATTGAGCGCTTCCTCTTCAAAACATTTACGATTCATGGCTTAATGATTACAAATATCGTGTCACACACTGTGTTTAAACTTCATTAAAGGGCGTAATAAAGAGTAAACACAGGGATCAGTGCTGCCAATGCCTAAAACGTGATGAGCAGACGTGCAGTCCGTTTCGAAAGTGATGTTATGTGCAAATATTTGAAAACAATTAAGCAAATTTTAATATGCAATTAATTAAAATTGATTATTAATGACAAATTTTAATATATTTTAATATAAAACAGTTTAAACAGTTGTGTGTATAAACGTAGTGTCATTATTACGTCACTCGTGACGTATTAGACATGTTCAGAGAGACTCAGTTCACAGTATATAATAATTAGATATACTATAATAGAATTTGTTAATTAAATTAATTTATTTATTTAACTCTTAATTCTCTGCAAATTATTTGAAAGTTTGCGACTTTTCACATATGATGAACATAAGTAACACATAAGTAACATTGATCTTTAATGCAATATTTAGTTATCACTTACTTTGATTGTATTGAAAGTAAATTCAAACAATTAATTAAAATCATTGACATAAATGTAATAATTTCCAAGAAAAAATTTATTTATTATTAATCAACAATAAAAGTTTACAATCAATAATTATTAATATAACGAATTATGTTGAATAATATGAAACATTTTCAAGTTTTATTGAGAATTACATATCACATACTATCGAATTCTTAAAATTTTTTAAGTAATTAAACATAATATAAATTTGTTTAAGATTACAATAAATTTGTGCTGTTAATGAAATTTAAAAAACGAAATACTGATTTTGTTATAAATGCGTGATAATTAAGAAAAAAATGGTAGAATCGAGAAAGTTTTTTCATGAATAGAATTCTATCATAAAATGTTAATAAATAATTTGAAATACTTATTATATACATTAGTTTGAATAATAATATTGATTAGCGGTGAATCGGATTAAGGAGTATCCTAGAGATTAATAAATAATAATGAGTTGAGTTAATCTTCATTGGAAACCAAAATATGGCACAAATCTCAAAATATTCAATTATATAATTCGGGAAAAGTAATAAAAAGTCGCGATCGATATTCACGAATTGAGTTGAAGCGGAGTTTCCTCAGATGGCGAACACTTGGAAACCGAAGAACTCGAACCGATAAGGCGGGAAGAGGCAGACGATATATCTGATGAGACACTCTCTTGTTTGGTGAGAGACGTTTTCCACAATGATAAGGCAAAATCTGCGCGTCGGTGGCACAGGCAGTGACACGGCGACACTAGTGGCTGATCCTCCATGTACTCGTGCTCAGCA
The DNA here is from genome assembly GCA_034699355.1 of Microtritia minima. Classification (NCBI taxonomy): domain Eukaryota; kingdom Metazoa; phylum Arthropoda; class Arachnida; order Sarcoptiformes; family Euphthiracaridae; genus Microtritia; species Microtritia minima. The sequence goes on along the minus strand of JAQIYA010001180.1, from coordinate 1,580 downwards.
GTGCTCAGCGATGAGCAGTTCTTATTATTGCTGTTGTCATCCGCTGCTAGACTGTCACTGTTTTGAGACGCAGTGTTGTTGCCATTCGTCACTGCGCTCGCATTCACATTGCAATCACATTGACATGAAAATTGTATTTCACTGTCGTTTGATAAGCCGTTGGTCGACACCAGCAAATTGTCATAATTAACAAAATTATCCCCAAAACCGGGCCACTTGTTGTCACTATCGACATCTTGAGCGTCATCCAGACTTAAATTTGCCGGCGATGGTGTCAGAGGTTGACTCGCATTAAATGCATCGATATTTGATAACGAAAATGGATTTTCTAACTGACTATTGCTATCATTAGGTATACAGCTATTAGCCCTTTGTTTTCGTAGAGATCGAGGACTTTGTAAACCTTTCTCACAGAAATCAAACCAAATCGAAGGATTACTCTTTCTCGGACTCTTAGCTCTGGCGCTACAAGTAAACTGTTCGCCCGGCAGTGAAAGCTTTATTTTTTCCAAATTCGGATCTGGAGATATCGAAGTCGATCGGATATATGCCTCTAGCGGTACAATATTGATAGGAGTCGTGCTTCGAGGTCTCTCTATAGGTATTGTTGTGATGTCTAACCTTTCCCTACGAGTTGGTGATTTCACTATTTCGGTACAAACAATAGCAGTGTTATCGCTTCCAGAGGTGTCGTCGTAATCGATCGACTCCTGAGTTAATAAATTTTCCGCTTCGAAATCATCATCACTTCCAGACTTATTTTGAGACACCTTTTGCTTAATTTTCGAAACGCTTTCACTTAATCCGATTTCGGATTCGGACGAATCGCGTTCATCCCTGGCTGAGCAACTTTCAATCTGAACAACAACTGTTTCTACATTTTTATTCACATTATTCAACAATAAATCCCTTTCTTTGCTTCGACTACTTGGAAGTATTTCTGGCAAACTTTGTACTTCGTCATCGATTGTGGATTCCCTTCGCTTCAGAGTCTTTCTCAGATTGAGAGGCGGCAATTCAGCTGCCAATGGAATTTGAAAGTCTTCGATAGGCGTTTGAATCATTTGAGAGTTTGCCGCTTCCAAAATGCCGAGAATGTCTTGCTCTGAAGCTTTGGGCTCATTCGTTGGCGAATGAATAATCAATTCTTCGTGCGGTTCGTTCTCACTCGTGTCCGTCACCGAGACTCGAGGCGTATCCATCATTTCACCGCCCGATCGAATTGCCTGACTTGTATCTGACGGAGAATTCAACTCTTTTGAAGGCGATTTTCTACCAAAATTCAAAATCTTAAAGATTCCGGTCTTCTTCTTTTCTCCGGTCGGACTCTTTCTCGGAGAACTAGACGACGATTTACTTCGAGCTCTTCCCGGGAAAAAAATGTCGGTCCACGAACTTTTGCGTTTAGATGTTGGAGATTGACCGTCATGTGAGTCGGGAATTGCTAGCAATGAGTTAAACGATCCTTTTGTTTGGCCCGCAATCGAAAAGCTTTCAGGCTTATCAGGCTTTAGAGAAGAAAACGAGCCCGACTTACTCACGTCCACGAGTGGAGTGGAATCACTTCTTGCCTCTATTTT